>QTSX02002422.1:0-82097 GCA_014839935.2 Entomophthora muscae
AGCAAATAAACAACATTTACAAGTGTCGATATTATTTTTAATAATAAATTCTATAGTAACTTACATAGTAAGTCACGCTTAAATTATTGGATCACCGTTAGCATCCAATCCACTTAATATATTAAAGCTGTAATAAGTGCCGCATAAATATTTATAACATGAACATTCCAACAATCAAATATATGGGTCATTATTTTAGGGATTAGGCCATTTTCTAATACACATGCTGCTCAAGTCGCAGCATAACACAGTTCAATTTTGAAAAAGTAACTAAGTACACAATTTATATTTAAAACATTAATAACTCAATGAAAAATTAATATTCTTTCACACTGTAAACTATCAAAATGAAGCTAAGAATTTTATCTTTCTATTGGTGTAAAAATATTAATATTTTTACTATGCTCAATATTAAAGCAAAAGTAATTTTAAAGAGCATAATCCAGATTTTATTATATGATTATATCTAATGATATAAAGTAGATCACTTCAAAGCTAATAAATACTCTTTTTTCAATATACAACAGATGTTTTTTATTTGAAAAAATTACTGATAAGATTGAGAGCTTTATTTTTGCATTTTATTTTATTTAAAAATCTCAATTATCTAGGATTTTATGATAGTTTGAAGTTAGGATGTTTTTATCACTGTTTAGATTGATTTTAAGGTTCAAGTGAGCTTTGAACCTCAAATTAAGCATTCATTAAATGGAATTCTTTAATATTTTATCATTTTAAAAATATGCGGAAGAGTTACAATTAACTGAATACATCATTCAATTGATTTGCATTGATTACAAAGAGGATATGATGTAATAATAATGCTTAGCTGCTTCACATATATCACTTGTGTATGAAAACTGGGTATTTAATTAATTTCTGCAAACATAAATTCAAGTTCAAACTATAATAAAAGCTATCACACCATTTCTTTCAGAATGGTGTCATTTAGCTTGGTATACAAGAGCTAAAGTACCATAAAGCTTCTAATCCAAAAGACCCTGTTCAAAGGCCACATTCTGATCATAACTACTCCATCATTAAGGCACACATCAGAGATCTGACCTAATTACAGATTCAAAATACTACCATGTCCTCAGTTAAATTTACTTCTTCCATGCTACCCTTTTTTTCCTTGGGAGCTTCAACAAAAAGAGAGAGAATTGCAATGTTAAAAAAGGCATTCCTCTTTATTGCTGGTGATGATCTTGATAATTTTATCAAGCACTTCCTTACTCAAAATGAATTTGGGAAAGCTCAGTTCCTGCCAACTATTCAAAATCAAAAAGGCAAAGAGTTCATTGAAAACTTAAAGGATCTCATGAAATCTTCTCCCCAAAAACATCTCCCAGCCTTGCGATCTCTGGTTACTTCCAGTTACTCTTTAAAAGAGCTTAATGATATGGGGTTTAATATAACCAAAAGTGAGTTTGAATACTCAAGAAAAATAAATAAAAATAAAAATGTAAGCTTAAACAAAAAAAGCCAAAAAAATAATAACTATTCATTAAAAAAAGAAATAACTAAAAAAATAATTAAAAAATTGCTGGAAAATTCTTTTGAAACAAGCCAGTTTACAAAAAAAGTGCCTGAAAAAATTTATAAAGATATGAGTAATTACTCAACTGAAATTAAATACTCTCTATTTAAAACAAAAAAGAAATATATGAAAATATGAAAATAAAAAATGAAATTTCAGTTTCAATTTCTACTTACTATAAATTAATTCCTAAAAATATAATAAAAAGTAAAAAACAAACTGATATGTGCAATATTTGTAATTTAAAAAATTCACTAGAAAAAAAGAAGGAAGAATGTGAAAGTAAAAACTTACCATTACCAGAATCTATAGACAATGACTTAAAGACTATTAATCAGCACCAAGACTTTTATGTTCATCAAAATTGTGAATATAAAAAACATATTAATGAACTAGATGATGAGTCTTGTGTTGTAGTTATAGATTATAAAGAAAACTTAAAGGTTGGAGGTGGTCCAATTGATACTAATAATTGTTTTTATTCAAAAAGACCAATCTCATTATTAGGGTTTGCATTAGTTTTTAAAGAAAACAATAAAATTAAATATGAATATCATGATTTTTTGTCTCAAATATTATCACATGATTCTTTATTTTCAGGTGAATGTCTAATAAGTCTTCTTAAATTAGATAGATTTAAAAAAATAAAAAATATAAAAGTATGGACGGATAATGGAAATCATTTTAGAATATATGAATTTTTATATTACTTATTTAAAGAGGCACCTAAACATATTAAGGGTTCTATAAAATATAACTGTTTTGTTGAATGCCATGGAAAAAGCATTGTTGATGGTCACTGTGGTGTAATATCAAAAATTTTAAAGGAAAAAGAAAATGTACTTTATATTAACAACATTAAGGATCTAAAAAATATTTGTGAGAAAGAATAAATAAGAAAAGAATTATACAATTCAGCTTTAACTGGTTCAATTGTTTCCCAAAAAGCATTTTTTTATATTTATGAAAGGAAATTTAGGCCTATAAAAAGAGAGCTAGAAGTTAAAAATATGTGCATTAATCTTTCATATTTGATGAAAGATGGGAAGTTATATGCTTTGCCTTTAACATTTGAAAGCTTATCAGAATATTCTGAGATAAATTATCATTTGAAATCACGTGATGATACCAGAGAAACAAAAATATCAGAAGATGCTAGTAGTGTATTGGGGCAAGTTCATGAAGTAGGGCAGCTTACTAGAGGGTGTATTTTAAATAGAGTTATCAGTCTTTCAAAAACAACAACCTTTTTTTCTGAAACAAACTAAGAATATTTATGATGAGCCAAAGATAGGGTTATAGCATTTATAGCTTTGGGGCTGCTATTACTCTCCCATGCAACTTATCATAAATATTTTTGGTTTGTAGTTTGTAGTAGCACTTAAGATATTTTCAGTAGTACTATAAGTTGCAATTTTCAATTATAAAATCAATGAATTATTTTTTAAAAAATCACCCAAGCCCAAGATCAATTAAATATTTGGGATTTATTGCATTTTACTCTTTCTGAATAATTTGAATATGAATAATGTGATTAAGTTATAAAATAACCAATCTGGCGCCTAGGCATAACAAGAAAAACACAGTGCACATATTATGTGCACTGTGTTTTTCAATATAATAATTCAATAAAAAATATTTTTAAATGTGCACTTATTTTTTTACTGTAGATGCTTCAGTTTTGTTATTAAAAATAAGTTTGGCTTAAAAAGTGTCGACATTGACACTTTTACACCAGGAAATCAAATAAAAAAATAAACTAATTTTTATTAGTAAAGGAAAAATAAGGTTAAACCAAGTTTTTTATTAAGCTTAATATTAAATTGTGTTGAGATGGCCACAATTTTGTTGTGTTTTCTGGGTTTGCACCCCTGAACGCTTTAAAAAAAAAGAATTAAGCTAGCGCAACTAGCAAAAAACATAGGAGATTTAGAGTTTTGAGTCGACAGTGGCCATGTCAACAAAGTGTCAACATGGGCACTGTTGCCCAAAAAATCTATGTTTAATATAATCATCAACAAGCTGAAGGTTCAGCATGTGCACAGGGATCAGCTATATTCCCAGGCTGTCAAAGGCAAAGCTTTTATAGCCAAGCATGCTGGCCAGCAGGTCAAGTTTGCAAGTGTTACAAAAGCGGCTTTGGCCTATTACACTAGAGAGGGCCGCCTTACCCATCTCAAAGACATTGCCACAGCCCTTGGATCCAATTTATAATCCACTTTTTTTAACAATAAACTTCTTTCTTTCAAATATTTGATTTTAACTTTTAATATGTATATACATGTTTAATATAGTGTTAAAATTTAATACAAAAATAGCACTGTTTTAGGATATGTTGACTTTTGAGCTTTGCGCACTATAGTTGGTATTAGCTGACCCCATATTTTTATTGCAGATTTGAAATCCTTGGATGATTTGATGTCTATTCAAATGTTTTTTATAGTTTTTCAAAAAATTTTGGGCTTTTATCAATATTTTAAGTTATCTGGCGCAGTTTAGCCATAAATCCGAGATGGTGTTTTTAAGATGGTGTCTTTCTATATGGTGTTTTTGGACACATTTTTGAGATGGCGTCTTTCTAGATGGCGTTTTCAAGATGGCGTTTTTGAGATAGCGTCATTTGAATTGACATATTGCACCACAGAGTGTCTTCTACCAGAGAGTCAACTACCAGATATGTAAATCCATTTGTATTTTTTGCTAAAATAATTAAGATAATTTTACTAGTAATTTGGAGGTATTTAACCAAAAATTGAAATTAAAAATACTCAAAGTCAACTCTTGTTAATAATTCTGTTAGTTAAAAGAAAAATTTAAGAGTTAATTTATGATTAAAATTTACAAAAAAAATTAAAACCACTGGTGATCAACTCTCTAAAAGTAAAAGTGGCCAAGTTGACACTTTTTAAGCCAAATCCTAATCTTATTAATAAAAACACATATGTGCTTATATATTTTTTATTATGTACTATTATATATTTCTTATTATTATCCACAGTTGTAACTTAGACTACTGTTGCAACTAAACCAATGAGAGTTCAGTACTTGGAATTGGGGAAGACAACAGTCCAATAGGAAAGGACATAATAATAAGAATAAGGTGTCGTTTATTGTAGAATATTGTGATTAATATACTATATGGGAAAGCCACAAGGCCACAAGGGGGTGGCATAGTGGGGAGTTCCATGTAGGGTTTGGAGCCAAGGAATAACTCATGCGGGGATCAGCAGGTTGAATTGGCAACACTCCTAATTGGGATGAAGTAACCGCCATTCAATACTGCCATCAGATTAATCCATAATGTTAGATACGTCAAGGGACAACTCATCAAGCGCCCCCTGTGTATTGTAAGATATGTTAGCGGGCAAGTCTAGAAACTTGGTTGCAACACTGGGTCAAGCCCATTCTCTCCTCTTGAAGCGCGGACATACAGGCGGGACAGGGTGTCTGCCATGGCAAGCTTGGCCCCCAGCTTATACTGGATGAGCATGTTAAACCTCTCCAATATTTCCATCCATTGTGCTTGGCGGCGTGACATATTTGCTTGAGTTTTGAAATAGATCAGTGACTTGTGGTCAGTTAGTGCTGTGAACTCTTCCTGTTGTTCTAGGTAGCAGCACCATTTGACTAGGCAGTGTACAATGGCCAGCAGTTCCTTGTTGTGGATAGGGTATCAGCACTTGCCATCTGTCAGTTTGCGCAATTTTTAGGCTACAGGCAGGAAGTCACCGTCACTATTCTTAATTTGTAGAACTCCCCCAATGGATGCATCTGAGGTGTTGTTCTCCATCTGGTATTCCCCGTCACGTTTGGGGTACTGCAGGATGGGGGCTGTTGTGAGCTTCTCTTTAAGGCGTCTAAAACAGAGGTTGCGTTGGGGGGTCCATACAAACTTAGACTTAGCGCCTGTTATGGCGGACAAGGGGGCGGTCAAGACGCCACAGTTGGGTATGAAGCGCCATACATAGGCCACCATCCCCAAGAAGGTGTGGAGTTCCAAATTGTCTTTGGGTGGTGGCATATTGCAGATGGCCTGTATATTCTGACTGTTGTATTTGATGCTGTCTTTTGAGACTATGTGTCTCAAGAAGGGTAGTTGCTCCCAGAAGAACTGGCATTTGGAGGGTTTGGCTAGCAGTTTGTGTTGTGCCAAGGTCGCAAAGACTTCCTCCAGGTCTTTGTGGTGTTGTTCCACTGAGGGGCTATAGACAATAATATTTTCCAGGTACACTAGGGCATGTTTGCCTATGTGTGGCGCAAACACTTTGTTCATGAAGGTTACAAAGGTGGATGGGGCATTGGTCATGCTAAAGTTGAGTACCACACATTTGTAGGAACCGTACTTAGTGTGGAAGGCTGTTTTGGAGATGTCTTCCTCTTTCATATGGATCTGATTGTAGCCTGTGGTTAGATCAATCTTGGAGAAGACTGTGGCTCTTCCCAAGGCGTCAAAGAGGTTGTCAATAAGTGGTAGTGGGTAACAATTCTTGATGATAACTTTATTTAGGGCTCAGTAGTCTGTGACCAGGCGTAGGGTACCAACCTTTTTAGTCACAAAGAATACAGCAGCCCCAAAGGGAGACTGAGAGGGCCAGATAAGTCCTTTTTCTATTGCTTCCTTGAGATAGGCACATAGGGTGTTGTCCTCAGTTGGAGTCAGTCTGTAGATGGGGTGTGCCTTGGGTACAGCCCCCTTGAGTTGGATGGAGTGTTGAATGTGTTTCTCAGGGGGCAGCCCAGGTAACGCCTCCCTAAAGATTTCTGGATGGCGGGCCACAATGTTGTGGTCCTGGGGCGTGGAGGTATCCTGGTGGTCTTTGAAGTGTATAATCTCATACTGACAGGAGTCCCAGTCAATTGCCTTCAGATTTTCCTTCTTTTCCAAGGTCTCAGTGATGCGTACAAAGACGTGGTCACGTAGGAGTTGATCCACGGAGTCAGGGTAGATCTGGTGGTTGACGCCTTCACGCTTGATGGTCAACACTGAGGTTGCCCAGACTACATGGGGGTTGTTTTCCTGTAACCAGTCTAGTCCCAGTACAATTTCAAGCTTAGGGAAATCAATGACAGGACCTTGGATGGTGGAGTGCAGGTTCTCAAGCATGACAGAGAAGGGGGCAGTCTCTTTTGTCACAGCAATGTGGTGTTCATCAGCCAGGACCACATTTTTTAATCCGCAAAGGATTAGTGGCAAGCTTGAATTTATCCACAAAGCTACTGTTGACTAGGGTTTGGTCTGCACCTAAGTCCAGGAGTGCTGAGCATGTGTAACTTCAAAAGCGGAAAGGGTAAGACATCAATTTATTGGGATGTCTGGCAATGGTGTATAGTACTGGGTCTTCCGAGGGTACTTGGATCATTGGGCATTGGTCCACGTCCTTGGGTTGGTATTCATTATTGGGCAAGTCAGGAGTTGTGTGGGGAGAGCTTAGCTTGCTTAGTGCTCTCCCCGGGCTTTTCCCTCATCTTGGTTGCCTTGTGTGGCGGCAACACAGAAATGGGTTCAATTGGACTGACCATTGTTTCCATTTCTGTGCCCATTTGAACCCGTGAATTTTTGATTGGCGTTGTTTCCGTTACCCCCAGGAGGTGGTTGAGTAGTGTGCCCGTTTGGATGGGAGTCCTTGGGCCTTTCTTGTTTCCCAGTCTGTGCCTTGTGCAGAGCGTTGGATGTTTGTTCCGCTTTCTCTGCTTTGCGGTACAGGCTTTGCAGGTTGGTTACCTGATCCAGGTTCACATGTCCCATCACGTGCAACTTAAGGGCGTTGTAGTACATGAGGTGTGTGGCTGGGATGTCAAAGGCCATGTTGGAAGGGGCGCAAAGGCGGAGTTCCTTGTAGGAGTGGGTGAGTTCTTTGACAGTGCCTGTCTGGGTCAGGTTCTTTACTTGGCGTATGATCATGAGCGCTGTATCCTTGAGCACAAACCTCGCCAGGAAGTCCTGCTTAAAGGTATCCCAGTTCTTGTCAGTGTGTTATTTGTGCCACTTGTCACACCAGGTGCCATCATCATGGGTCAGGCAAATGGAAATCTCTGCAATCCAGAATTGCTGTGGGCATTCCATCTGGGTCAGTTTGCTCTGGGTGGACTGAATCTATGCGGCGGTGTTGTTGTTGTTGGCCCCAGCAAAGGGTTCCAAGGCGGCGCTTTGAAGCCTTTGCGCTACATAGGCAGGCATGATGGTTTCATCAGCTGGTTGCGGCATCAAGGAGGGTGCCTGAAAGAAACCTTGCACAGACATGGCGTTGAAGGTAGGTAGCGGGATTACCATGTTTTGGTATAGGACAAAACCAGTAGGTATCTCGGTACCAGGAGTATACGGAGTCCAGTCGGGCAGGAGGCCAGACATGATTCTGTTGAGGATTTGTTGGCTGCAGCGTGTGCGGACAACAGGCAGAATTTTTCAAGATAAGGTAGGATGGAGAACCTACTTCTGCTACCAATGTTGTAACTGTGCTGTTTTTAGCAGAGTTACATGGGGAAAAAATATTTAGAAGCTAGATAATAATCTTTATTGAGAGATAGGGATTATATAGTTCATGTGAATCAAGGATAACAGGAACATGATTGGTGATCACACGGCTGGATGGGAGAAGGGGGTGGCTTGATCCTGATAGTGAGTCAAGCGCCAAAACGAGGTATCCACTGTAAAGAATCATCATCTGTTCATGTTGTTGGATTTGGTAATTCGAGTTGACTTCCTAGTCTGGCTTTGGGTGACTGGGTAATCGGATTGCGGGTCACAAACCCGCTTGGTTGGAACCTTGTTGGCAGGTCAAGCCTGTGGTTTCAACAAGTTGGTGTCACATAAATTAAGCCTAATTTATTAATAGATTTCATATGGAATCTATAGAAAACAGAAAGTCAACTCCCCCTGTTTTACACTATTCACTTGCTTCATATGTGATTTGACATTTAATAAATCAAAGGCTTAAATTTAAACTTAAATTAATAAGTGTCACACTATGGGTGCTGGTCAACACCCACCAAATTGGACCTTATCAGGGCAACTAGTGTTGCAATATCTTTAATTACTCTCTTTGGGAAAGAAATTCCCCAAGCAACTCTCCAAATGATTCTCTGACCAATCTTTAAGTTGGTGCCACTCTTATCATTTGCCCATCTATTACAGGGATCAAACATTTCAAGTCCTAAGAGGACCACTACTTGGAAAAGCCCCATGACCACCATGATGTACATGGACAGTATGTGGCTTCTCATGATACTATATAATACTCTAACCCCATATCAATAAAATATTATTCTCTTCTTAAAATTCTCCTTTATTTTGTTTATTATACTTCTCTACAGTATGTACACGGCAAAAATAAGCACTATTAACAACTTTTTAATTAGAATAAGAGCTATGCCCATAAAATGCTTATGAAATTGAGCCTCTTTTCCAAACTTGCCTAGATAATAGAATTGAGGTTAGAGAACCTTTCAAACAGAAAAGATGACTAAAACAAGAGAGATACCTGAATATAATTGCAGTCAAGTTACCCTAATAAAATATATGATGCTATCTTATGGGAAAATAAGAAGAAACTTAATATTGGTGCAGAAACTGCCCAATAAATTTATATATGGTACCAAAAACCAACTCAGTGAAGAATTATCCCGAATCAGGTTGCCCTAAAAAACTGGTGAGAGAAATGATTGACTGGTAATTAGAAAGGTTTTACAAAATTGCTTTTTATCAGCCAAAAAAATCAAGGGAATGTACAAAAACTCCTTGGAAGTTGAAGTTTCTGAGACTACTGTATGTAAAAATTACATGATCAAGGGTTATAGGGGTGTCAAGTTTATACTTCTGGGAAGTATAATAAACAAAATAAAGGGGAAGATTAAAGAAGAGAATGATACTTTATTGAATATGAATATAGGTTAATATATAGTATCATGACAAGCCACATGTCGTCCATGTACATCATGGAGATCATGGGGCTTATCTGAGTAATGTTCCTCTTGAGTCACAAGGCTTAATCAAGTTGTGTTCCATTTAGGACCTGGATTTAGTGATCCCTGTCATAGATGGTTAACTGATAATGGTGCCACCAGTTTATTGGCTGGGCAGTGAACCACTTGGTGAGCCGCTTGGTGATTTACTCAGGGCGTTAATTCCCCAAGAGGGAGTAATTAAAGATGTTGCAACAGGGGCATGTTGCAAGAAGAAAAAACCTTTATTACTCCAGAAAATATGGTTAAAAGATTGTCCTTTGCTTGCTGATATATTAATCACTCTATATCTTTCTAGGAAAAGGTTAATTGACCTGTTGAGACCAAAGTGCTTCTCAGTGGATCTCAGAGACCCAAAAGTTGCTTTTTGTTATGAAAGTAACAATTTCAATGCCCCGGTCAGGAATCAAACCCGCTTCAAGCTGCCAGGTGGGGCTAGTGGGTGGGGGAGATTTGGCCGCACTTGGATTTTTGCTTTTCAAAGCAAATCCAGGTGTGGAAACCATTCCCACCCTGGCGGTAGCTGTGGGGTCCATTCTGGGCCCCAAAAGCTACACCCAAACCTTGGTGGGTTTGTCTGGGCCAGGGCAGGCTATTTTTAGCTGTCCAGTAAACCCAGTTCAAGCCCACCCTCCATTAAGTAATTTGGGGTCCCCAATTGGGGACCCCTTTTTAATCAAGTTCCTTGGCCTCAGGAAAGCCTGTCAAACCAGCCCAAAAAAGGTGATCAAATTGGGAAACCCCTCATAACCCCAGAAGCCAAACCTGCTAGAACCAATGGCCAGCCAAGCCAAGATGGACCACCAAAAAGCCAAACAACTGTTCCTGAAAACCCCCAAAAATGACCATGAAGCAGCCAACCAAACAGCAGAACCTGAGATGTCAAGCCTTGCCACACAGATAGCACCAGAAGAATGCCCAGAGGCACTTGCATGTGAGTAAGTATATAAACCAGAAGCACCTGAAAAAGTTCTGTGTTGTCATCCTTACCAAATAAAAGTTGTTATGAACCTTTGGTTCACCAATCTGATTCCATACCTATTTTTGATACTCTTCCATCTGCATACACCCAAGCGTCAGTACCCATCCACTGGGATAGATAGTCAGACTTCAGTTGACAAACCCAAAGCCTTTGACTACTACTGTCCGCCCAACGCTCCATTTGGCCCTGTGCATTTCACTGAGTACCCCCTAAATCCTGACCACAACCCCTGGACATTGGAAGTCTTGCAGTGGTACACCCGCCCAAACGCACCCAAGGAGCCCTTAAAATTTTCCGTGACAGCAAAGCAATCACCATCTACCCTTTGATCTTCAACGGGAAGTACAACAACCCTGCCACCTACTTGGTCCCCATGGAGCAACCCCTGAAACCCAAACCAACCATCTCAACCTGTCAGGAATATTCCTGACAACACTGGCATTCAGAAGGATGTTTTGTGCACACTTCAGTGTAAAGAACAAGATAAAAAAGGCAGCAGTTCCCCCTTATTGGGGAAACTGCTGCAGGAAGCCGTAATTTTGAAAGCGGAATTAAAAATAAATTTTTTAATTTGGATGGGTTTTATACCCCGTCCGCGGGCCGCACGCCTGACTGCCAGGCGCCTGCCGGCCGCATGCCAGGCCTGGCGGCTTGCCCGCACACGCCTGCCCCTACCTGCTCGCCCATCACCGCCAGCCAGTCCCCCACCCAGCCCGCCAAATGGGGAAATTGCCAAAAGAGGAAACCCAAAAAGGCAATTTCCCCAAACCCAAATGGAGGGGGAACTGCTGCCCAAATTTGGAATCTACCAAATTTGGAGGGGGTTGACAAGCAGTCCAGCATTACAAATAATGCATCAACTGCAAAAGTTAAATTGAAATGCATTACTGTGCCTGAAGATGCTCCAATTCCATGCCATGCCAAGGATAACAATTCATTGCTTGCCAAACCACTCCCATTCCACTCCCAAAAGGGAATCCCAGACAACACCAAGAGTTTGGGGTCCCCTATCCAATGCTTTGTACTATTCATGCCCCACTAAGGATGACAGTATATAATAAAACTCAATCACTTGATGGTAGTTTGTGCTATCATTGAGTGAAATTACCCCTCAATAGTATCACATAAATCAATACCAAAAACTTTTACACTACAGAAAGTTAAGACACTAAGCTTTGTCTGCCCTTTCCCAGGAACTGAAGATGAACCACTTAATCTTCTCTGCTGTTCTCACAGCCTGCCTTGGGATTGGGGGCCACCAATACTCTCACCAGCATGGGCCTTACAACAAACCGCCCGACGAGTACTTCTACAAGGAGCTAGCGCAGCTCTACTCCTCTGAGACGTACTCCTGGCCCACGCTGGTGTCACCCCGCTCCACCCAGCATGTAGCAATATATTCCTTTGTATTCTACATGCTTACGTACTTTGCCAGTAATTTTGGACGTTTTAACGTACATGCCAAAGTCTTTAGATGGATGATGATAGTCTATCCAATCTTGACGGCACTCACGGGATTCCAAGTCACCAACTTGGTGCCTTACCTAGCTAGAATACTCCCTCATTTTATGGGGCTTTACACAACCTCACCCACCTCTGACGCCACTGGCCAGAACAGTCAATTCCTGGGGGTGCTTTACCTGGTGCTCACAGGATTGATTGACTCAGCCTTGCCAGCGGCCGGGCCTTGGGCTGTGGCTGGGAAGGCCCTTTCCTACCTGTTAAAGTTAGGTCCCATCATCTGGTGGGCCATGCCAGTACCTGCTTCAACTCCTCCCTCACCTACTGGAGCCCCACGGTACTCTTGGTATCCTGACACTTTTGCAAACTAGGAGAATCTCTCAAGCCCTGCTATTTAAAAGGTACTGTTAAAAATAAGAATGTGGATGCCATATTTGGGGCTGTTCTACAGCCAATACAAGAGAAGAGATCCAGCCACTCACTGGAAAGATGGATGCTGCTGTCTACAGAAGGATCCTTGATTGGAACCTCTGTCTATTTATGAGAGCTTTGGAAAATTCAACCAATTGCATTGTCATGCAAGACAATGCCCTGTCCACAAAGCCCAAGAAGTTAAAGAATACTTGGATTCCAAACATATTGTTTGTTTGAACTGGCCACCCCAAAGCCCAGATTTGAATCCCATGGAACATCTTTGGGAGGTTGTCAAATCTGATTTTCCAGCAGGCTCCAAAAAAACCCATAGTGGATCTAAAATTTGGAGTGGCTAAAGCATGGGAGGCAATTCCTATGGAAACTCTCAAAAAATCTTGTCCACTCAGTGCCCAGAAGACTTGCTGCGGTTGTCAAAGCCAAAGGGGGACCAACAAAGCTCTACATACTTGAGATACTCAATACTGTAAGTTATCTAAATATGGTAATAGATATGTACCTCTTTTATTTTGTTTCACTTTTATTTATTTCCTTATATTTTTTTGATGCCTTGTGTAAAATTTTGTGGTGCATCTTCCCATACTAATTTTGCTCATTTTCAATCTGTAAAATCTTGCATTATCTTAAAAAATGCTGCTGACCCATTACTTAAGGAGGGTACTGCACTTAGTGATCTTCTTAAATAGAGTATGTGCCCCTAAGATACCCTGAATAATTGGTCGCAATTCCATCTATGCAGCATAGAAAACCTAAAGGCCCCAGGATGCTTCGCCCATGATGGCCACCGGTTTAGATAACTGATCCCTTTAAAGCTGTAGACCCTAATAAAGTTTGCAGTTGTCGGTTATATCTGCTTCTACCCCTGCCAAACCGCTTTCTAAAGCATCGCTGCAGCATCCCAGCTAGCTTAGATAATACTATCCAAAAAGTTAGACAATTGTGAGGAAATGCTCAAAGATGTTTAGAACTATCAGCTCATTCAGTTACAGTCTCTAGCATATAGCAGACAAATTCTGAATAAAACTACAAGCTTTCTAGCTTGTTTGTTTGTTTGGTGTATTTAATTAATTGAAACTTATTTATTGCAAATCTGGCTATCCTATCCAGAAGCACTCTCGGCCTGCTTAGAGAGCTTGAGGAGTGTGTGCCCATAAGACCAGTTGGGACTGATCTGTGGCTCCTCGCAGTAGTAATTGATTTCCAGAGCTTTATAGTAGAACTGTGTCTTGTCAAACCTGGCTTTGTCAGTACTGCCATATGGGCATGCTACTGCACAGATACAGTTGAGGAGAAAAAGAAGGGATGTTGTCATGGGAAGCTTTAGCTGCTTGTTAAAGTCAGCCAAATCAAGTGAAGGATAGTGAGGATAGACATGAGCAAAAAAAACAATGGTGATATAGATTTGCTGACTTGTTAGCAGCCCAAGCACTTGGTAAGTGGTACAAGACTTAGCATCCAGATACGAAAGCGGGTGATTAACAAGGCTGGTGGTAGAGACATGGCTGTAATGGTTGCCTTCAGGAGTTTCCTGAATACAGAGGTAGTAGTTGGCCACTTTCCTGCCCTTGGGATCTATGGCAATACTAAGGCAACCAAAATTATCACTCTTGACAGCAGAAACATTTATGGCTGGTGGCAGGTGAGACTTATCATTGCCATTTTCAGCAGCCAAAGCAGTAGTTGCTTTGGTTGACATTTGAATTGCAGGCTGTAGTACTGAGCGCGGTGCTGGGGGGATGATGGTTATTCCAGGGAGGGACAAGTCATTAACATTGAGGCTTTCTGGGAGTCGTTCAGCACTTTTGGTTCGAGGCTTTGGACCTCGCTTCATTATAGGGTTTGCAAATGTACAGGTTGTCTGTTTTTTATCACAAGCCTCACATGAAGTTGAGGTGGGTTTGCATTTTATTTTGCGGGAGCGACACTCATCACAAGCACGATTGCCTTGATTATTCATACCTGCAAGAATTTATTTAGCTTTGTATTGATATTAAAAATAATATAAAGGTAGGCATTTGAACAAATGAAATAAGGAGTACTAAGGGAAGTTAGCCTTAGATTGATTCAATTTAACCAAATTAAAGACCTTTGACAAGAGAGCTGAGAATATCATTTTGGTTTACAAAAAGCAAATATGAGCCTTGGTTCAGTGTTAAACAACATATAAGAACATCACCAAAGCAAAAGTCAGTTTAAGAACTTAGCAATTGAAAAAACCAGATAAAACATTATATATAGAAAAAACATACTGCTGTTGGGATAAAGACATAATAAAAAAGAGCTTGAATACTATTTTAAGCCCTGGATACAGTAGTTAACAGAGCTGTTGGGATAAACAAAATCAATCAAAAGCAAAATTATCTCAGCTTAGAACAAAATCAACTCAGCTTAAAACAAAATAAAAAACAAAGATTTTTATTAAATTGCAATTGATTTTGATTCACTTCTATTTTGTTTTAAGTTGAGTGGATTTTGCTTTAGGTTGATTTGATTACATTTATTTCAACAGCTCTTAAAACTGCTGTATGAATCTTTAACTCATGTTGGGAAATAAAAACAAGTTTAAATAAAACTTCTCTTAAAAATCTTATATGTGTTAAAAGTTAAGGTATAGTATGAGAATTTAAAGGCCAAGTAATAATAAATGTAAATAGAGCCAAGTGAATTTACTAAAGGTTTTACTGTTGTCCTAAATGGAATTTTTCTACCAGCAGAAAGGATTGCATAAAACAAGGGAGAATATAGGTAAGGATTAAATAAATAAGATACATTTTAACAGAAATAGTTTGGGAAATAAGTAAATTTCTGCTGAAAATAAAATGAATTTTTGAAAATTACCAACTGTAATAAGAAAATTAAATCTGACAATTATTTGATTACTAAGCACTTTAAAAAATAAAATAAACCTGAGGATCTTTCAGTAAAAAATTGTAGAGATAAGATTATAGCTAAGCAGATTCTGAAATTGGAAGCAAAAATATACTCACCTGAATACGAAATTAATAAAATTGCAACCAAAAGCTAAAATCTGGTACTGGTCATCAGATAGGTTTATTAATGTGTAGTTTGGATATATATTTTCTGTAAAACCCATTTGCTAGCATCACAGCATTACGTTTCACCCTACTGCTGTCAATCAAAATGCACACCTTGTTTATTGGCGCAAGCAAGCTTTGAGGCTCAACCAAAGCGTCAGTCCAATCAGGTAGCCTAATTCGCAGGTCTGTTGTAGTTCAAAATTATCTACCTAGTGACACATTTCCTCAATTCGCTATAGCCGCGTTACCTTTAACGCCGTTTTTGAACATTAATAAAATTATGTTCCGCATAAAAAAAGTAGTTCAAATTTACTTCATTTATAACCAATGAGCGTTTTGTTAAAATTAACTTTGTGGCTCAAGAAGATTTTTAATTGATTGACAGAGATCGAAGGATTTACGTTATAATAATGTGAAAATGAAGCATAGGTGGGTTCAAATTTAAATTTAACTGTTATAGATTTAAACTGATGCTTAGTAAGATTCATCTCTAAATTTTAATTCATTTCAATTGGGACTGCTTTAGACAAGCCTCGAGCAGCCGCGGCCAGTTTCTGGCTCCAGGTCACTCATTTCAAATATTTTTAATTTTTAAATATAGTGATTCCGTTTTAGATGTAGCGACCTAGAATGGGAAGTTAGCCGAAGTAGCCCTACCTCCAATGCAATAGGTTCATCACATTCAAGCATTTCGGGGCAAGAAAAATTCCGTCTAATATTTTTCCATAGTTGACTTTGAGTCATATAGATAAAAATATATTGCACTTCCTATTTTGAAACATTTGTGATTTTCCTTCTATAAATAAAATGTTGATCTTTTTATTTGAATGTAAAAGAAATATACCTTTTCTTTGAGAATATTATTGTCCTTATATTTAATGGCTTTTCACTTTATTTGATTCTAACAAATTGACATGATTTTGTAAACAGCTTTTTAAAAATCTAATCTAATTAGCTTGATTATAAAAATTAGATTAAGATAACAAGTCTTTAAAGTATTTAACCTTATATAATTTTTATAGCTTCTTATTTTGTTGCAACCAAATTGGACAACTCAGTTGTCATTGTACTGTACTTTTTAGAGCTATTAAGATGGACAAATCAAAGCCATATTGTTGCAACCGAGTTTCCAGCCTCGCCTGCTAACATATCTTATGATACACAGGGGGCGCTTGATGAGTCGCCCCTTGACGTATCTAACATTATGAATTAATCTGATGGCAATGTCAAATGGCGGGTACTTCATCCTAATTAGGAGCGTTGCCAATTTGACCTGCTGATCCCCGCACGAGTTATTCCTCAGCTCCAAACCCTACATGGAACTCCCCACTATGCCAACCCCTTGTGGCCTCCCCATTTAGTATATTAATCACAATATCCTACAATAAATGATACCTTATTCTTATTATTCTGTCCTTTCCTATTGGACTGTTGTCTTCCCCAATTCCAAGTACTGGACCCTCATTGGTTCAGTTGCAACAGTGGTAGCAGAAGTAGGTTACGACCTATTTTAAAAACAAAATTCCCCCAGTAAAGGATGGAGTACGGGCCGCATGGCTACTCCACAACAAGAGACGTTCCTTCCAATCCCCAAGGGGGACATCCCCAAAGGTTATGTCATCTATCAAGATCAGCTAGTTCTCACCAGTGTATACAATTGGCTCCGCCTCGGGCAGCGTGACGCTAGCGTCACCCCACCACAGTTGGATCTGTTGCAACATATGCTCAACCTCCAACTAGAGTCCTTCACTGGCGGTGTCGAAGGAGCTGACATTGTCAGTTGGCTCCAGTCCACCAAAACGCACCTTTGTATCTGTCAGGTTCCTGAGTCCATGTGGGTTGCCACCGCATCTGCTTGCCTTACGGGGCCTGCCACCGTGTGGTTCACCAACTGGGCCAGCCAGGAGTTTGATGTCACCTGGACAACATTTTGAGATGCCACCAAGTCCCAATATAGTGAAACTTTCTATCCCATTATCTTGGGGACTCCCCTCTTAGCCATCAAGCAGACTGGTTCCGTCCCTGAGTATCTCGCCGCTTGGCAACAAGCCCTTGCTGCCGCCCCCAAAGCAGTGACTGATGGGAACGCCATGTTGCTCACTCTCATTGTTAATGGGTTAAAACCCCATATTTGCAAGTGGGTTCCCGTTGGCCGCTGCACCTCTATTGACGACTGCTATAAAGCCATCATAGAGGCCAGTAACCAGGCTTCAATGGACTTCTGCTGCACCAACAATGCTCCACCCCAACCACGTCCTGCACCTAACAATGGCCAAGGTCAAGTGGGCTGTTGCCAACCGCGCCAGCAAGAAAGTGCAGCTAAACGCCCCCACAAGGGGGAGCTCCAGCTAGCGCTAATCAAGGACCAGGGAAAAGCCTGGGGGTTGTAACAATGAGAGACCTTACAACCCCGACTGACCCACCCTCTCAGCCCTTGCTTGCAAAGAACTCCCGCAACTACAATCTTCACGAGGTCAAAACCCTAGACGTCTTTCAGGTCCATAGCGACAACCCCGTGTTGCAAGCCGCTCATTCTGCAAATAAAGTAACACACTTGTCCTATCCCTTCTGTTTCCGTGGGAACACCCACAAGTTACTGGTAGATACCAGGGCTGATCACACCATGGTAGATCAGGTGTTCTCTGACTCCCAGCAATTAGACTGAGTACCCAGCAGATTCAAAGCAGTACATGTAGCTGATTCCCGCAGAATTGCTATCACCCACAAGACGGTACCCTTCTCTGTAAGAATGGGAAACATCCAGGTTAAGCTCTCTGGGCCAATCATGGCAGGCCTCAGCCACGACATAATTGCTGGCCTCAGCTGGCTCCGGCATAACTTCCTCTACATTGACTGGGATACATCTGTCATCACCCTCAATAGAAATGGGGTGGGTTTTCAGATTTACCCCATGGAAATGAACAAACTACTACATGACACTGTGTTTGTCAGAATGACGGAAACAGGCTCATATGACTTCAAGGGGGAAGCTAGACTTTAACCAATGTTCAGTCAAAGTTATTTGTGCAGAACCATCTGCAGTCCCTCCCTTGTCAACATCACCACAACCAGCGCTAGCTGCACTCCTCAAGGAGTACAAGGACGTATTCAGTGAAACACTCAAACAACTACCTCCACCCCGTGAGATCCAGCACGCTGTACAACTTCAAGGATTGTTACCTAAAGCACAACCATTATACCGTCTCACACCAAAGGAAGATGAAACCCTCCGCCAGCACCTTGTGGATGCGCTTGATAAGGGATTCATTTGCCCCTTGCTCTCTCCATACAGGGCAGCAGTCTTCTTTGTAGCCAATAAGGACAGGTCTCTTTGCTTGGTCACAGACTTCTGCACCTTAAACAAGGTGACAGTTAAAAATAAATACCCCCTGCCGCTGATTGACAACCTGTTTGATACACTTGCAGGCGCAAAGGTCTTTAGCAAGATTGATCTCACTGCGGGCTACAACCAGGTCCGCATTGCACCAGGGGATGAGGCAAAAACCGCCTTCCGCACACGCTACGGGTCATTTGAGTGTTGTGTCATGAACTTTGGAATGACCAACGCTCCCTCCACCTTTGCCATGTTGATGAACAAAGCCTTTGAGGAACTGATTGGAAAGTGTGTGGTTGTGTACCTTGACAACATTATTGTCTTCAGTCAAGATCAAACCACACATCTCCAACACCTCTGTGCTGTCCTCAACACCCTTTGGGAAAACCAGCTAAAAGCTAAACCCTCCAAATGTGAGTTTCTCAAGTCAGAGTTGTTATTCCTTGGGCACACCATCTCTGCCCAAGGGATAAAGCCTGATCCTGCCAAAATCAAGGCAATCACTAGCATGCCACCCCCACTGATGTGGGCCAAGTGCAAACATTCTTGGGCATGGTTGCCTATGTACGCAAGTTCATCCCCAATTGTGGAGAACTAATTGCACCTCTTACTGAGCTCCTCAATACCAAACAGCGCTTTCATTGGACCCCCGCCAGAGATCAAGCCTTTGAGACGTTGAAGCAAAGGCTCACAACGGCACCAGTACTTCAGTTCCCCAACCAAAACTGACAGTACAAACTTGATACTGACACCTCTGACAGGGCCATAGGGGGCGTGCTAAGGGTAGAAAATGACAATGGCATCTTCCTTCCCGTAGCATATGAGTCCAGGAAGCTCACTGACTTGGAACAATGTTACCCCATCCATGATAAAGAGCTGGCAGCCATTGTACACTGCGTTGAGAAGTGGCGCTGTTATTTAGAAAGAGCAACCTTCCCACCCCGCGTTCTGACAGACCATAAGTCACTCCAGTACTTCAACATGCAGTCCCATCTGACACGCCGCCAAGCAGGATGGGTTGAACGTCTATCCCCCTATCAATTACGCATCAAATATAAACCCTGAAAGAAACTCATCACAGCCAACGCTCTTTCACGACTCTACGTAGCGTCCATCACTGGGGACGACAGTCTGGACCAATACTGGCCCATGCTCTACCTGCGCCCTGAGACAACCTGCTACAAGGGCCTTAACTTGGTCATCATCTCCAAGCTGAAGGACAACAAGAGTCAGTTCACCATCAATGCTGGAAACGTCTGCCGCCGGGCAGAGACAGGTGAGAAGACGCATTATATTCCCACCACACAACGAGGAGACACCATCTTGCACTACCACTAAACCTTGGGTCACATCAGAGGACGTAACCTCTTCAAAATCATAAAACGTAAGGTTTGGTGGCCGCGCATGCGCCAGGACATCTTGGACCTCCTTGAGACATGCGTGTTGTGTGAAAAGAATACGTCCAAACCTGCACCTCCTAAGTCTGTCCTACCCATCAAGGCTATGGAACCCTTCAAACAGTGGGCCCTCAACATTGTGGGGCCGCTCCCCGAAGACAGACTTGGTAAGAAGTATATTATCACCACTATCAACTACTTCACGTGTTGGCCAGTAGTCTGGGCCACAACCAACCACACCACCACCACTGTTACCCGTTTTATTGGCAAGGAGATTGTGGCTTGCTTTGGGCAACCCAAGCGTCTTATCACAGATGGCGGGCCTGAACTTGTTGGACACGTTGTGAAGGCATACTGCGTCAAGAATGCACTCCAACATATAGTCACAACCCCCTACCACCTGCAAGCCAACAGACGCGGGGAACAGTTAAACAGCTCCCTGGTTCAACTGATTGCCAAGCTCTCAAGAGCATCCTAACACTGCGTGGACTGAACATCTTCCCACTGCCCTACTGATCCTGCAAGCAAGAATCAACAGGGGCACTGGGTTTAGCCCTAACACCCTGGCCTTTGGAACACCTGACAGTCTGACAGGGATTGAACAGGGGAAACTACAGTCCAAGGTTCCCGACAAGCCCCCCTTAGTGCCAACTCCCTCCCTAGACCAATGGCATGCCAAAGCCCGAGAGATTGAACACAAGCGGATTGCAGGAGGGACAAAACCCCTCAAAGCTAGATACACCATAGGTGACCCTGTCTACACCCTCAATCCCAATTCTGCCAAATTAGAACCCAACCACCTAGGGCCCTTCAAGGTAGCTGCTGTCTATGACTTCCACACCTACCAACTTGAGGATGCCCAGGGAAACACCAAGAAACTTCACCACAATTGCTTGCACCCCTGCTGCGCCATCCCCACACAAAGGTTGTTTGTGAAGACCTTCCCAGACTTTCTGCAGACTCCAGTTCTGGTGTCTGACAACAAGCAGGGGGCAAGGGGGGGGGTGTTGCAAACAAGTTTCCAGCCTTGCCTGCTAACGTATCTTACAATACACAGGGGGCGCTCGATGAGTTGCCCCTTGACGTATCTAACGTTATGAATTAATCTGATGGCAATGTCAAATGGCGGGTACTTCATCCTAATTAGGAGCATTGCCAATTTGACCTGCTGATCCCCGCACAAGTTATTCCTCAGCTCCAAATCCTACATGGAACTCCCCACTATGCCACCCCCTTGTGGCCTTGTGGCTTCCCCATTTAGTATATTAATCACAATATCCTACAATAAATGATACCTTATTCTTATTATTCTGTCCTTTCCTATTGGACTGTTGTCTTCCCCAATTCCAAGTACTGGACCCTCATTGGTTCAGTTGCAACAATATTAGAGAAAAAAGTTGTGCATGGGAAAAAACATAAATGGCGTGAGGTTTTTTCAGTGATGGCAGGAGACAAAAAGTCATTGATATTTTTAATGTGATACAGCAAATGCATCAGACACCAGTAAAAACATTGCCCTATCAAAGTCACTGATACACAACCAAACAACAGAATAAATCCAACTTTTGTATGTATACAGTAGTTTTAAAACCTATGATACCAAGAAAAAATACTTCAGATTTAAACAAAATGAACTCAGATTTAAGCAAACCCAAGTAAGGCAAGATTCAGTAATCAAATAATTTAAGTATTTTTGGTGAACTGGCAAAATGTCAAACAATAAACAAAATATCACTAACACATAATACAAAATTATATTGTTGATTATATACTTATTGGAAGTATGTGAAACAAGATAAAGGGGGAAATTAAAAAGGGCATGATACTTTATTGATATGAGTTTAGAGTATTATATAGTATCATGAGAAGCTACATACTGTCCATATATTTCATGCCAGTCATCAGGATTGTCCAAGTATTGTTCCACTTAGGACTCAAAAGGTTTGTTACTTATATTAGATGGGTGATTGATAGGAGTGCCACCAATTTCCTGATTAGACAGGGAATCACTCAGGGAATTCCTTTCCCGAGAGAAAGTAATCAAAGATGCTGTAACAATATCAGTCATCAAAAGGCATAGTTCAAACTACAAACAAAATGACCTGATGCAACAAGTGAGATGGATGGATGCTGTTCTGGAGTATATTATAATCCAATCAGGATTCATATGAGGCACCAACAGAAGGAATAAAATAAAACAAAATTGGAGCAATCTAGAAGCAAGATTCCACAAGCACAAAACAAAATGAAGTCACACAAGATGTGTAGTATTAGCAGCCTAAAATAGAAAAATAACAGTATACCAGCCAATCAACAGCTATCTAATAAAGGGACAGAGGCATTTTATTCATTTTCATGGCTCCAGGTTTGTATGAAAAGGTTTTGAGAACCTTCCAAATGTGGACTTGAGATTACAATAAAAATAAATCATTAATTTTTAAATTTCTACTTTTAGTGATTTTATCCTAGGTTTCAGTTCAATATGATTTTCAATAGCAAAATTTTTGATGGCGCCAGCAGCCAAGCCAGCTTCAATGGAGGCAAGGCTCAGAACGTGGAGGCACCTGTTTACACCCAAGCCTTTGAGGCGGGTAACAAGGAAGCTGACCTGTTACTGACCCCTGACCCATATGACTTTGACTTGTTTAGTAGCCACTTAGTGTCTAGCTCTGCCCCTGCTCCCGTACCCACCCCTGCACAAGCTGCCTGCCAACCAACCAATCAGAATGACAACCTTGAATTGGAACAACTTCCCACTACAAGCCAACCTGCCCCACTACAGCCAATCAGACTTCAGCTCCTGCGGCCCTACACCCCAAATGACAAATCATCACCACCCAAATTCTCCAGGAAATTGTGGCACTAAGCCTACAGGGTCTGTCCTGGGAACAGATTGCCGCCCAGTTGCAATTTACCTGAGCTACTGTCATGTGGGAATTCAACAACCTGATTAACAGGGGGAATCTGATCAGGACAGCCAAGAAGCCCAAAAAGGCCCCCAAGTCACAAATATCTGTGGCGTACCCAATTATGCTTGACCTCCTGCAGTGGGATCCCAAGCTTCCCTTGACCCAGGTCCAGAAGCAACTTGCGCACCATGGCATTTGGGTGTCTGAGTGCATGGTGCAGCTCTGGATGTATGGGAAGGTGGCTTCAATATGGGTTCTTACCAATTTTGCCAGCAACCAATGGGATGATGCTGAGGATTCCCCGCATGACCCTGCCATCAAATCAACCCTGGTCCAATGCCTGACTAATCTAACAGATGACATCATGTTTGTCTCGTACTACAAGTTATTCATTGTGTTTGACAATTTTGGTGAGCAAGGAAAAGCCGCTGCCAAAAATAGAAGGAAGAAGGTCAAGAAGGGGACATTTATTTGTGCATTTCTGGCTGTTTCAGCCAAGGGTTTTGTCTACTATGGACAAACCCAGATTTCACCAATGGCTACTTGTACAGCCACATCCTCGGTGGATTACTCGGCTCCTGGGATGGCTCAAATTCCAAGTACCAGGTTTTCTTGAGCCACCAGATGGAGGGTAGCTCCACTGCCATCAAGACCATCCAAGAACACAGGTACCAGGCCTCAATCTAAACAGCTGTCCATGCAGACATCCATCTGGCCAATTTTGTGTTCTTTAATATTGGGGACACAGTCTTGGAGCGCCATCCACAGGCTTTTAATGATCTTTATTTAGGTGTTCTCAACCATGATTCTCTCTTTGGTGGCAGATTATGGCTGACTTGTTTGCCCAAATTGTCTTTAGTGTGAATATGGGCAGCCAATCACGTAAGAACAAGCATCTCCCATCCTGGGCCACAGCTTTCTATCAGCCAATTGAGCCAATGACAGACAAGGAATATAAAGAGTGTTATATGGTGGCCATCACAGTTACAGTATCTTTAAAAGCTATGGCAACAAGCAAAAATAATCCAGATTTAAACAAAATGAACTCAGATTTAACAAATTAGAAATAAATGAATTTAGATTGATTTACAATAGATTTGGGTTCATTTCAATTTTATTTAAATCTGAGTTCATTTTGTTTAAATCTGGATTATTTTTGCTTGTCACCATAGCTTTTAAAACTAATGTAATCCGCTTGGTTCAATCCCCACCACCACCAACCCCAACCTATTAGCCCCACCCATCCAGTCCCAGACCTCACCAACCAGTACCACCTCAACACCTTCTTTCCCAGGCTATTCTGCCTAATAAGCAGCTAGCCCTGTACAGTAGTTTTCAAACCTGTTGAGATAAATGTAAAATCTAAGTCTAAAAATGTATACAACTCAGTCTAAAAACAAAATCAGAAATTAAGGAATTTATATTAAATTACAACAGATTTGTATCCACTTTGATTTTGTTTTTATACTGAGCTGTATTTTTTAGACTGAGATTTTTTGTTTATCTCAACAGGTTTGAAAACTACTGTACCAAATAAGCTTCTTGCCAGCAACATTTATTTTATTTATATACTTTATTATCCAGAATTTAAATTGTTTAACTCTCTCTTTGTTTTTTATTTTGGTGTTTCCTATATGCTTAACTTATTTCTATAAAACATCATATGTTTACTATGTCATGTATCTAGATCTAGAGCTTGGTTATTTTTAGCTCTTTAAACAGCCTCTCATGAAAGAATTAACAATAATTTAGTAATCAGCTTCTTTAAATTAGAAATTTATATACTTACAGTAGCCTTAAAAGATATGGCAAAAAGCAAAAAATAGTTCAGATTTAAACAAAACAAACTCAGATTTAAGCAACATTCAACTATCAGTGTAAAATATACACTCTGTTAACAGGTATTTTGGGGGTTAATAGACAAAATGGGTTGACACAGCAACAAATTGCTCACACTCCAAGAAAAAATTCATAATGCAAACTGTCAGAAAATTGCAGACCATGGTATTTTATCATCTGCCAGATGATATCCTAAGTCTTCTAATATTAGGAAAGTACAGAGAACCTCTGACTTTGGCGTAACCTCTGGCCCAGAATTTTTTTGTCATCAGAAGTAGCAAGTCTGACAGGGCCCAAGGCCTGAAGGATTTGGGACAGTTCTTCCTACTTCTGGATATAGGTTTATAGGTTGTTGTCTTTATATTTTAATATAGGAATTAATACTGTATGATGACAGTATCATATTTTCTCTACTAATAAATCTAAAGAGAGGATCACATTAAGGAAATAGTACTTGGGTTAATCATCAAGTCATTACAGAATCATCAGTCTTTTATTCTAATGGACTGGCTTTAAGGCAGCCCGCCTTCCTGTGTTTTATCCGAGTTAGCTCACAACACTAGAAGAGACTGAAGTAGCATTAGGGTAACACAAAAGAAGGCCTATCCTTGCTGGGGTGGTTTTAATAGAAAACTTGCTTGACATCTTCCACAGATTGGTATTCTTTTTGTCTACCTGGGCCACTTCCAGGGCTAGCTAGCCAGTGGTTGGCTACTAGTTCACGGAGATGATTGTTTCACTTAATCAGAGCTACTCTAATACAATAGGCTCAAAGACTTTTATCTTAGAGTGTTTTTCCTGACAGCCCAGTCCATGTTGGACTCTTCTAGAAGCGTTTTGGATGATGGCTCATATGATGGCCCTTGTTCTAGGATACAATTAAAGTTTAGAATATTAATTATTATAAGAAGCATGTTTGAGGTGGTTGTTGAGGTGGACTAATTAATTGCACAATATCAGCATGTTTCACTCATTAATTAGGAATATAGATTTTGTTAATGCCAGGATATGATTTGATCATTGATTCCACAAACCTGTGGCCTGCATTAATTTTTTGAAACCATTCCTAAGAGTGATTAACTGCTGGTCTGCATTATTTTGTTGAATCCTTTAATTAGTCAATATACAGAAGTCCTGACACAAACCAGAATACATGGATTCATAAAAAAATAGTTTTAGTTGACCTTTGGTGTACATATGGGTCATTATTTAAGGGATTATGCTATTTTCTAATACACATGCTACTCAAGCTGCAGCTTAACACAGTTCAATTTTGAAAAAGTAACTAATTACACATGTCATATTTAAAATATTAATAGCTCAATGAAAAATTAATATTTTTTCACACTGTAAACTATCAAAATGAAGCTAATAAATTTAAATTTATATTGGTGTAAAAATATTAATATGTATACTATATTCAATATTAAAGCAAAAGTAATTTAAAAGAGCACAATCCAGATTTTATTATATCATTCTATCTAATGACATAAAGTAGATCACTTTAAAATTCAATAAGTAATTATTTTTAAAATACAGTATATTTTTTATTTAAAGAAATTAAAGATAAGATTGAGAGCTTTATTTTGGCATTTTATTTTATTTAAAAAGCTCAATTCTTTAGGATTTTATGGTAGTTTGAAGTTAGGATGTTTTTATCACTGTTTAAATTAATTTTAAGGTTCAAGTGAGTTTCAAACCTCAAATTAAGCATCCTTTAAATGAAATTTTTTAACATTTTATCATTTTTAAAAACATGCAGAAGAGTTACAATTAAATGAATACATCATTTTAGTTGATTTTCATTGATTAAAAAGAGGATATGGTGTAATAATGGTGCTTAGCTGCTTCACATGTATCACTTTTGCATGAAAACTGGGCACAGTAGTTTTAAAAGCTATGGCAACAAAGGAAAATACCTCAGATTTAAACAAAATGATTTCAGATTTAAACAAGTTCCAACTATCAGAGTAAAATATACTCTCTGTGTGATGGATCCAGGTCCAACCAGTCAAACTTGCCGTTATCTTGCCTTTGACTCTTATTACTATTACCTTCCTGTGGCAAAGCTTCAAGGAGCTTTGCCTCCAGGGAGGCAATTTTGTGAGACAACACTTTATTATTATCTTGCCAACAAGCCATAATTTTGACACTATTTTCCTCCCTAATTCTTAACGCCTCAACTGTACAATTAGCTCTGTCCTTCACCTGTTGTAAAATTTCATCAAACCCTAACAGCAAGTTCTAGGAGTACCATGCATAAACTCAATTTCCTTGTGCAGGGGTTCCCTCTTTGGCAAAATAGTTGGAATATAGTTATTCAAAAGCTGCTTTCACTTCTACTAAAGATTCCTCAGGTGCTATCTTAGAGACCTCCAAACTTGCCCAAGCCTCCTTGAGTGAATAGGTAGGAACTTTCTTCCTAGCAGCAGCAGTTTTTACACAAAGCACCCCAAATTTTTCTCTTTCAAATGATAGTAAAGAAGACATGATAATTTTAAAGTAGTTTGAGGGGAAAGCGTCAAAATTGAAAATACATCTTTATTAAAATTTAGCTGTTTTTGCTTATATACCATTCAGGGCATATTCAGCTGAAACCCCCTCCGGTTCTTGAATCAACCTATGATTCATATCACGTGGTCTATGACATTTGAGTCATCTAAACCTAGATCTCTACCTAAAAGATCCCCTGCAATTCTCAGCCTATGAGAATTAACCTATAATGAGAAGGAGTCACCTGATGCCATTCATCTCAATGTATTAATTTGGCATGCAGCTTCCTCAGCTCCTGGCACCAAAGCCCTGTGGAATATACACATTCCAAAACCCAGCTATCAATGTTCCAACTGGGAACCAGCTGATCAAACCTGAATTCCTAGTGTTGCAACTGAGCTTCCAGACTTGCCTGCTAATATATCTTACAATACACAGGGGTCACTCAATGAGTTGCCCCTTGACGTATCTAACAACATGGATTAATCTGATGGCAATATTGAATGGTGGGTACTTCATCCTAATTAGGAGCGCTACCAATTTGACTTGATGATCCCCACACAAGTTATTCCCCGGCTTCAAACCTTACATGGAACTTCCCACTATGCCACCCCCTTGTGGCCTTGTGGCTTTCCCCATATGGTATATTACTCACAATATTCCCCAATAAACAATACCTTATTCTTATTATTATGTCCTTTCTATTGGACTGTTGTCTTCCCCAAATTCCAAATACTGAATCCTCATTGGTTCAGTTGCAACACTAGACATCATTGCCTTTATTTAGTTATCTTCACATTTAATATTTTTTGCCTTAAAACTCATTAAAACACTTCAAAACTCAAACTGCGGCGCCCAGCAATTTTCCCAGGCGGCGCTGCGGCGCCTAGGCGCTTCTCAAATCAATTAGGCGGTGCTTCTAACCTAATGAATTTGCCAAAACAGCGCTTTTAACCCAACATTTGGGGGTTTACTTTTGATTAACCTTAACCAAACTTCTTGACACAGTCAAGGCAATTTAACCAATATAATTAAATCCTCATTAATTATATTCCCATGTATTTATTAATTAATCTTCCTGGTTAATTAAATTGTTTTTGAGACGCCTAGTCTCTAAGATTGATTCAGCTAATCTTGCCTTCTGTTCTTTTATTGAATATATATACTAAGTTTTCATGAATCTTTATCTTAAGAATTCCAGCCAAGTCTATCTACATAAAACAAACAGAAAAAAAGAGCAACTTTATATTTTGGAGTATTTATTTGGCTAAATACTTAACAGTGACTGTTGTACAGTCACAAGGCCCCTTCCTTCTTTTTTTGGGGGGGGGAATTGGCCTCATCTTCCCAGACCTTTATTAGCTCTAATTCCCCATGGAACAGCTTAAGGAATTGAGGATGAACACAGGACCATTTTTCTCCTAGGGCAGCTCTAACCCCCCGAATTAGGTAGTTTGGCCCTGGACTAACCAAAATAATCTTCATAGGCCCTACCCATCACTGAAGACCTCTTCTTGGGTGCTTTTCCTGGCGCCTTTGATCAAACCACACCAGATCTCCAACCTGGAAATGATCACAAGGAAGTACTCCAGGATTTGAGTTCCATTTGGCAGCATGTCTTTCTTGAACCCGCTCTTTTTTACTCCAAGCCTTGGCAAATAACTTCTGTATCTCAACTGCATGTTCTTCTACAGCGTATTCATAGGAATTCTTTTCCACAAACTCCCATTAATCAACCTCAGTACTTGTTGTAGTTTCCTGGCCATACAACATCCAAAATGGAGAAAACTCAGTAGCATCATGGGGCATTATTGAGTATACCATGACACTCATTGCCAGGTGATCTTTTCAATGGGTTGTGGCTCTTTCAGCCAATTTCTCCATGATGTGCTTCAGTGTTCCAATGGTTCTTTTGGCTAAACCATTTGTCTTGGGGTTATATGGGGCTGAGGTTAACTTAGAAATGCCCCATTTCAAGCATTCCTTAGTCAATGCTGGCCCTACGTAAGGCAGTCCATTATTGGTGAGAACCTTCTCAGGACAACCATGCTGTGCTATTATTTCTTCCTGGAGAAACTTAGCAATTGCAACACTTGTTTCTTTGGTCAGTGCTCAAACTTCTACCCATTTTGTTAAAGAATCAACAGCCACTACAAAGTATTCTTTCTGACCACTTGCTAACGTAATATGACCTGTATCTATTGAGACCAACTCAAAAGGATAATGTGACATCACAGATTTGAGCTACACCTTGGATTTTGCCGCTGAGAATTTAGAGCAAATATCACATTCTTGCAAAATCTGAAGGATTGTAGCTCTCATCTCTGACCACCAGTACTGAGCTTTAACTGCTTGCCATAACTTCTAATATCAGAGGTGACCTCCTCATTGCACATGGAGATCTCTGACCACTTGTAGACGCTTTGATTTTTCTAATAAATCCTATTCCTTGATAAAGCTTCTCGGGCTTCTTGTGTCTTGATTTCTCCACAGGCCAACAGCGCTTGGGACAATAAGTCAGGAATATGATTTTCCAGCCCTGGATGGTAGATGATATAATAATCATATCCAGAGAGCTTCTCTGCATACAATTGCATTCAGCCTTGTAAATCTTCCTTTATCTGAATTGCTCTCAACGCCGCATGGTCAGTGACAATAATAAACGGCATTTTTAGGATATACATCCTAAAATGTTCCACTGCCCATACTATCACCAATTCTTTACATTCAGTAGCAGATTATTTACTTTGAGTTGTCCCCAATGTCTTAGAACCATAAGCCAAGGGGTGTTGGGATAACTTTGACTCTCCTTCTTGAGTAAGAACGGCACCAAGACCAGTTGAACTTGCATCTGTTTCAATGTAGAGCAACTTTGACCAATCGGGGAATCTTAATATGGGGCTTCAGAGAGTTTCTTCTTTAGGTCTAAGAAACTTGAATCTTTCTCCTGTCCCCAAACAAATCAGGAGCTCTTCCTTGTTAACGCAAACAATGGCTCTCTAAGTGTGGAGCAATTAGGTATGAATCTCCAGTAGAAATTCACTGGCCCCATAAAGCCCCAAACCTCTTGGACTGACTGCAGCAACCTCATGCTTAACAACGGAATAACTCTCTCAGGACTTGGCTTAATTCCTTGAGAATTCACAATATGCCCTAACACCTTGACCTCTTGACAGGCAATCTTAGTCTTAGATACACTAAAATTTAACTTTGCTTTCTCAATCTGGTAAAATACTTGATCAAGATCCTCTAGATGTTGTTCCCAGGAAGGGCTATATACAGTAATGTTGTCTATATATACCAAAACACATCTAGGCTGTAGTCCTGTCAGAATCTAGTCCATTACACGCTGAAACACAGCACCTTCTGTCTTCATTCTCAATGGCAAGACTTTCCATTGATACAGACCGTCAGGGGTAGAGAACGCTGTGACCTCCTTAGACTTCTCATCAATTAACAATTGATGATAACCCTTAGTCAGGTCTAAAGTGGTGAACCAGGAAGATCCAGCCATGTTGTCCAGCTGGTCTTCAATCCTATTCATTGAGTAGACATCATTTACAATATCCTTATTCACCATCCAGAAATCAATACAAACATGTATATTCCCATCTGACTTTGGTACACAAAACATCAGAGCAGAGTAAGGACTGATGATTTCCTCAATCAGGTCAGCCCTTTGCATTTTCTCCACCTCTTCTCTAATTGCCGCAACTGCAGCAGGACTATGACGGGGTACATACCCTTTGTACAGCTTCCCAGTCAGCGTTTTTATGACATAGGGTGGACCAGTTCTCCCCACATCATATTTATCCAATGAGAAACCACTACTCCATTTCCAGACCAGAGTATACAACAGGGTACCTGGTGCTTCACTTGGACATAGTATATGGTTTAAATTTTTGAAGGGCACACAAACATAAGAGACAGTAGGTTTATTTGTTGTGACTTCTCCAACCACAGTCATCCAGACTCCAATACACTGACCTTGCTGAATGTCCACAGGAACTGCGCACATATTAAACAACTTCCAGGACTTGAGGAGTTTGCCATTTGACCCATTCTCAAATATTGCCACATTTGAGGATATATGACAGGGTAATTCTGGGATAATTTTTCCTCCCTGCATTCCAAAATTGAAAACTACCGGCTTCAACCAGGAAATTCCCTTTGGTGGAATTGAGCAATGTTCCTTAGCATAGATGACCACTGACTGAACATCCTCTGGAGCTGGCGGAATTGTCAGCTGTTGATAAGTGTATTTAACTCCATCATGGACCAAGACATTTTTGACGGCATCCAGTCTCACCTTGGCCTCAATAATCCAAGTCATACCAATAAGAACATCAAATCCTGCTCCTGGAAAAACTACAGCGGAAGTCTTGATCATGGTATTTTTCCATTTTATTACCACCTCATCAAACACATCTTGTTCAATAGTGGTAACCTCATCTGCAGAAGATAAAGTCAGTGTGACCAATCTTGATGGGACCATCCCATGTTTATGGACAAAGTTCTTTAATACTGCTACCCCCACACAACATGGATTGTTTTCTGCCTTTGCTGAGATACCCTCAAGAAAAATATCCAGGAGGATAACCCCTTGCAATTCTCACACAAAATTTTTTGCAATCAATAATTCTGACATGCTTTGGGCCACCTTCTTACGCCATTCCACTTCTTTGAGCCAATCCACGCTCAACTGGACCCACACAGGCTGCCAAGGAATTTCCCCATCTTCCTTCATACCCAAGCGCACATCCAATATCCACTCATCTGGAGAGGCATCTGGACTTTCCTCAGGCAGAATTGAACGAGAGACATTGATTTCCTGTACAGGTGGCTCCACTGGTTCACTGGCGCTTTTCCTGTACTCCTTCAAGGCTTTTTCAGATCAAAGTTGCATTCTCCCATTATTATTCTCCAAATTACCAAGCTCAGGTTGGGAGACACCTAAGCCCGCCTTTCTTTTCCCAAATACTTAAATATAAGGTCTGTGTGTTCTTTGTCAAATTCCGCACAATTGGGAAATTTCGCAGTAAAATGGCCATCTTTACCGCAGATCCAGCATCCCTTTGCCATGGGAAACTTACATGCCCGTTTAAATCTAGACATGTGATCCTTATCTGAGGGACTTATAGGACGTCTGGTTCTCTTTGAAGGCCCTTCCCCTGCAGCCACATGAGCTCCTACTCTTGGGCAAGGAGCACTGTGTGGAGGACCACTGAGATCCCATTCCATTTGAATGACCTTCTGATGAGTTTTGACTATGACAATTTCTCACAACACAGCATAGAAGCCTGATTTCTCAACCCGGGCCACATTCCAGTGAAGAAAGCATCTCCACCAGATCTTGATTGTGTTCCACGTCCACAAAAGCTAGGAACTCTTCCATTCTTGAAAGATACATCAACACAGTTTCATGACCAGCTTGAGTGACATCCCAGGCTTTCTGCAGAGCATCACCAGGGCTGAGGGTTACTATGTAGCTGGCTCAAAATTCCTTCAACAATGTGGTCCAATTGTTGCCTTTGCGTCTTTCAAACCACTTGAAGCATGCAGGACCTGCAAGGACTTCCAATCAATGGTGTTTCTCTGCATCCTCCAGACCAGAGGCTTGAATAAGAAAACCCTCCAGGAAAGTGTTTCCTTCCTTTGGATTCCCAGAGAATGGTGACATTTTGGCAAGCATAGATTGGACTCCTGTCACCATGGGTTTCTTCTGCCCCTGTGTTGGGCTCTGTGACAGATCCAGGTTCAACCAGTCAAACTTGCCGTTATCTTGCCCTTGACTCTTATTACCATTACCTTCCTGTGACGAAGCTTCAAGGAGCTTTGCCTCCAGGGAGGCAATTTTGTGAGACAACACTTTATTGTTATCTTGCCAACAAGCCATAATTTTGACACTATTTTCCTCCCTAATTCTTAACGCCTCAACTTCACAATTAGCTCTGTCCTTCACCTGTTGTAAAATTTCATCAAAACCTAACAGCAAGTTCCAGGAGTCCCATGTATAAACTCAATTTCCTTGTGCAGGGGTTCCCTCTTTGGCAAAATAGTTGGAATATAGTTCTTCAAAAGCCGCTTTCACTTCTACTAAAGATTCCTCAGGTGCTATCTTAGAGACCTCCAAACTTGCCCAAGCCTCCTTGAGTGAATAGGTAGGAACTTTCTTCCTAGCAGCAGCAGTTTTTACACAAAGCACCCCAAATTTTTCTCTTTCAAATGATAGTAAAGAAGACATGATAATTTTAAAGTAGTTTGAGGGGAAAGCGTCAAAATTGAAAATACATCTTTATTAAAATTTAGCTGTTTTTGCTTATATACCATTCAGGGCATATTCAGCTGAAAACCCCTCCGGTTCTTGAATCAACCTATGATTCATATCACGTGGTCTATGAAATTTGAGTCATCTAAACTTAGATCTTTACCTAAAAGATCACCTGTAATTCTCAGCCTTTTAGAATTAACCTACAATGAGAAGGAGTCACCTGACGCCATTCATCTCAATGTATTAATTTGGTATGGAGCTTCCTCAGCTCCTGGCATCAAAGCCCTGTGGAATATACACATTCCAAAACTCAGCTATCAATGTTCCAACTGGGAACCAGCTGATCAAACCTGAATTCCTAGACATCATTGCCTTTATTTATTTATCTTTGCATTTAATTTTTTTGTCTTAAAACCCATAAAGCACTTCAAAACTTGAACTGTGGTGCCTGAGAATTCACTGGGCAGTGCCTAGGCGCTTCTCAAATCAATTAGGCAGCGCTTCTAACCTAATGAATTTGCCAAAAAGGCGCTTTTAACCCAACATTTGGGGGTTTACTTTTGATTAACCTTAACCAAATTTCTTGACACAGACAAGGCAATTTAACCAATATAATTAAACCCTCATTAATTATATTCCCATGTATTTATTAATTGATCTTCCCTGTTAATTAAATTGTTTTTGAGGCACCTAGTCTCCAAGATTGATTCAGCTAATCTTGCCTTCTGTTCTTTTATTGAATATAGATACTAAGTTTTCAGGAATCTTTATCTTAAGAATTCCAGCCAAACCTATCTACATAAAACAAACAGCAAAAATAGATTAACTTTATATTTTGGAGTATTTATCCAAATAAATACTTAACAGTGACTGTCATACAGTCACACTCTGTTAACAGGGTTTATTGGCGTTAATGGGCCAAATAAGTCAACACAGCAAAGAAGTGCTCACACACAAAGCAAAACTATTCAAATTACAATCCAAAATACATTGAATCACAAACAAAATGGTGTGAGTTGACTTTTGGTGTACATATGTTTACTATATGAATTGGTGACAAAATACACCCAAGTGCAATGAGTCAAAACTCAATCAAAAAACAAAATACAATAGCAATGTGCTATGTAAACAAAATCACTCAATCAGTTTGTGCAATGGATTATAATCAAGAATGATACCAAGGTATCTAAATTAAGACACAAGATCTGAAACATAAATTTTAAAAATATTGTGTTGGGTGTTTGAATTTGGCAGTAAAATCTAGGAAAATGGGTGGATTTTTTTGAGTATTCTAAAATAGATGTTGTAAACCAGAAACAACTAACTAAGAAATAATAAAATCTATAATTGGGATATTTGATGGGAAAAATATTAATTGAATATCCATAAACAGATAAAAGCAAAAATTAAAAATAGGGAGTAACTAAATTAAGTTTTATTTAATATTTTATTAAATTCTCAAAATGGAAGGAACACAGCAACAGACTACCATTGCACCTGTTGTGCGCCGCAGTTGTGGTTGCCCCCGCAGGTCAAAGAATAGGCTTAGTACAACACAAGTGCCTACTCAGGAGGGAGGCAGGAGAGGAGAGTTCCATAGTGACGCTGTGCTGACACAGCTGGTTTAAGGAGCACAAGCTGCTAGGGTGCGGAGCATAAACCCTTGGGTTCCAAAGCTGACCCGGAAGCCAACCAAGATCACCACTACCAAAATGGTTAGAAACAAGGAGGTAGAACTTACTTTGTATGTGTTTGACGTTGTGTACTGGCAAAAGTCAGTGCTGTCAGCCATGCTGGAGAAGGTGAAGCAAGTACTTGATACTAACTACAAGCCCTACGTCAGTGATGGCAATCAGGAAGAGGACAAGGACCCTGAGTTCTATCAAACTGATGAGGAACAGCTAGTGCTCAAATAGGTTGCAGCCTTCTACAACAAGGTACCCAAGCCCTGTGTTGTTCCCAACGCCAACAAGCCAATCCCCACTGCTAAAAAGCCTGCCCAGAAGTGCATCCCCAACATCAAATGCATCATTCTGCTCAAGCTAATGCGTGAATCAGGCAATTACAAGGCGGCCGCGGCCATTGTTGGAGTGGATCCCAAGTACGCCAGCAAGACCTTCCACAAGTTCATCAACACTGGTCGTATCCTTGCCGCTGAGAAATTCTTCCACGTTTCTACCATGCTCACCAAGGAGCACAAATGGGCAATCTGCCAGTGGATAACCTGGGACTGCCATCTTGAACTGGCAAATATACAGGCCATGGTCAAATCTACTTTTGGGATTGAGGCCTTGATTTCCTTTTACTACCATCTGGTGAAGGAAATTTGCTTTTCCTGGAAAAAACTCGAGGTATCCCCCTACTTCTGTAATAGCCCAGCCAATATTGAGACCTGGAAAAAAGCTGAGGCGTACACTGCTCTCAAAGCCAAGGGGACGGTCAAATTCTACTAAATTGACAAATAAGCATTTGCCTTGTCAATGGGTATGGGTATGTCCTCAAAGGCTCAAATGACGGGATGGCTTGGTGTGCTGCAGTCCGCGCCATAGCCTATTTGATGGTGGCTCTCCTTGGTCCAAAGGGGGTTAGGCTGTACCAAATGATATTGGGATCTCACAATAACCAGACCTTCCTATCATTTCTCTGATTGGTCCAGGAGCACCTGAGGGGCACAAGCCTGGGCTTCACCAACGTAATTATGCTGGACAATGTTGGTCTCCATAAGGTGGCTGATATTCTTGAGGAATTCCCAATGATTGACACTAGCATTGCAGTGGGCCCCCAGTAATTGGCCACAGCAAATCTGCGCCTTCTCTTCCTGCCTGCCTATTTGCCTTTCCTAAATCCCATCAAGGAAGTCTTTGGGTGGCTCAAGCAAGTTGTCAAGCAAGGAACCCCAACTGGGACTGAGGACATCTTTGATTTGCTGCAGACTGGGATCCACACCCTCCCAGCTGAGACTGTGGCCAAATTCTATGGCCACACTGATTTGTTCACCCCTGCATGCCTTGCCAAACAGCTAATTAATTAAGGGCTTAGCTTGTCCAACTTTTTTATATTCTCTAATTTACTATTTAAGATTTATTAATTATCATTTTATATTTAGAAGCTTCTAAGCCCACAATCACATTCAGCAGACCATCAATGAAGGTTAGCAATTTATTTATTTATAACCATTTTTTATTATGGCATCTAATGGTATCCCAAACACTTGATACTGGATTACGTGAATATATTTATATCACTTTTGTCAAATAAATATAAAAATCAAATTAAAAAAGTTAAATGTAAAGTGTACAAATTAGAAATATATTTTATTAACATATATTATTATGTGTTTATTAAGACCTTCTCTGGGATATATTTTGCAAATCTTGTTTGCTAAAATAAGACTTAAAGAAAATTATTTATAATAAAAATAATCTAGAGTCTAAAGATGTTTATTGTTAAAGAGAAAAAATTAAGAGCGCCTATAATGGGTTTGACAGTATATATCCAACCTGCAATGGAGGTGGCGCACAACCTCTACTGCCACACTGTGGACGGTGAATACACCCTGATTAAAATATTCACAGCAGCTGGTAAAAGGGAGTATTGTAAGGTGAGAATGCAGGAACAGCTTTTCTGGCGGGGCTGCAAACCTGAAGATGCCAGCCAGGACCAGGGCGTCCTGGATAACATGGTCCACCAAGTTGTATCCAGGGAGCTTCTTCCCATCCAGGGAGAGCTTGACTTTGTCACTCCCAAGAAGGACCCCGTCCAGGTCCTCTACAGACGTGTTCATCCCAAAGTAGAAGAGGAACCCCAGGTAAACAATGAGGTGAAGCCTTTGCCCAGCAAAGGCTTCAGTAAACTTGCAAAGTTTGTTGTATACTGTGCTGATATTCTTTTCATTCTTTGTCTTTGCAAAGATCAGCTCCATTGCTTGCAGGAACCCCGTCTTGTTGGCACTCCAGGCCAGCCCAAAGTCTGCCAGTAGAATTTTTGTCTTCTTTACAGCTGTTGCGTCTGCAACAGCCAGTTTTGACACCGCACACCCAAAGTTGTCCAAGAGGTAAGAGATGGTATGCTCTACTGGGAAGCAGAAGCAAGCAGCTGCATGGGCCCATCCCATCTCGGGTATGTTCTTGAATGGGAGTTTCTCCAGGACGTCCTAAACAAGCTCAATGGAGTTTACACAGTAAACTCCACTGCAAACCACCGGGTCCAGGCAGACCAGTTGGGCATCCTTGTAGGCAGTAACTGCCCACTCAGATGCCCCCTTGGCATGTGTTAGCCCGGCTAGTATGTCCATTGTCATTGGAAAGGTACCATGGACCCTGTCTTCAAGCTTCTGCAAGACAGGGGGGACAGATAGAGCTGTCTGGCCATGTGAGTGGCATAATTTGAATAGAAGGTGGGGGGACAAAAGGAACCAGGAACTGGCGGAGTTCACTGGCAATGTTTTCTACCAAAAAAAGGTAAGTATTTTGGTATTTTTATTAATTATAATTTTTTAGGTTACCTTCTTGGGTTTCTTCCTTGCCGGCGGCTTCAGCCGGCTTTGCCATCATTGGCGTAAGAAGTTGTGCAGACAATTATTTATCCTCTGTCCTTGCCTGCTTAGTAGATTTTAGGTGGGCATACATTTCAGGGTCATCTGTACAGACAGATGGCATAGAGAGGGCAAAGGACTTGAATTGCAAGCCCTCAACCACCGTTTTTTGAATGTTGATCAGGCGCTCAATGGTCTTCTCTGATGTGTCAGGCATTTTGGTCATTAATGCCTTGGATGTCACCATGTCAAGTTTCTTGCCTTTGAGGACGGCAGCCTTCACCTTTGCTTTGACCTTGCGGTCAATTTTTTTGATCTCTGCAACTGAAGAGTCAAGATCATTCAAAAGCTTCTCCAAAGCTCTCATTGATTTTTTACTAACCTTTCCACATGTTTCTATAGCTTTTATCCCAATAAAATCTGTATTATTCTGATACTATTGCCTCTTTGTTTATCCCTGTTTGTTTTCAAATGACTCCAATATCCCATTTTCCCCATTGTGTATATGTTTTACACTCATCTCAATATGTGTTGTTTGCTTTGTGTTGGCATTGTTTCCTTAATTGCCATATTATTTTTGGTGCTTTGCAAAGCCCCTTGTGAAAATATTAACAACAATTTGGTGATCAGCTAAATTTGAATTAGAAAATTATAGTGTTAACTGTTTTTAGATAAAGTTTTTACTGATCCAAATTCAAAACCTTAATAATAAACTTCAAGCCAATAAGGAGCTGAGTGATAAAGTGATTGTTGTGACATAAAGGGTTATTCAATAATTCTTTGATGCATGTGTGCTAATTAATATGATTGTCTGGATCTTTTGCAATTGTACACCATTGCCGCTGTGGAGAGTTGTTGATGGACTAGTGCTAACCCAGCAGCTGATTGGGCACTAGTCCACTGTCAACTTGTCACAGCGGCAATGGTGCACAATGGCAAATCAACCAGCCAATCATATTAATTAGCGCACATACATCAAAGAATTATTGAATAACCCTTTATGTCACAACAATCACTTTATCACTTGGCTCCTGATTGGCTTGAAGTTTATTATTAAGGTTTTGAATTTGGATCAATATTAACTTTATCTAAACACAATTAACTTATAATTTTCTAATTCAAATTTAGCTGATCACCAAATTGTTGTTAATATTTTCACAAGGGGCTGTATTTGGGTACTAAAAAAAACTGTGTTCTGGATATAGATACACAACATAGCAAATATATGATTTTATAGAAATAAGCTGAACATAAAGAATAAAACCAACTATAAACAAAGAGAACATTAACAATTGAAATTCAAAATAAAGATAATATAAATAGAAAATGTTTGGCAACAGGGGGTTTATTGGGGCAGGGGAGAGTGATGCCTAGTAGGCAGTATAGCGCGGGAAGGAAGACAAAGAGGCAGTGCTGGCCTGGGGGGTCTGGGATTAGGTGGGTGGGGCTGGAAGGTGGGGAGTGGTGGTGGCAGGGTAAGGGTAGAAGGATTGTGTGTGATAGCTGCCATATAATGCTCATTATATTCCTTGTCTGTCATTGGCTGGATGGGCTGGTAGGTGGCTGTGACACAGGGTGGGAGGCGCTTATCCTTGCGTGATTGGTTGCCCATGTTCACGTGGAAGACAATTTGGGCAAACAAGTCTGCCACCATTTGGTGACCAAGGAGAGAATTGTGATCAAGGACCCCAAGAAAGAGGTTGTTGAAAGCCTGAGGGCGGCGCTCCCATAATGTGGATTCAATATTGAAGAAGTCAACATCACCCAGATGGATGTCTTCATGGCCGGCGGGGTAGACTGAGGCCTGGTGCCCACATTGATGGATGGCCTCAAGGGTGGTGGAGCTACCCTCCATCTGGTGGCTCAAGAAAACCTGGTACTTGGAATTTGAGCCATCCCAGGAGTCAAGTAATCCACCAAGGATGTGGCTGTACAAGTAGCCATTGGTGAAACCTGGGTTTGTCTGATAGTAGACAAAACCCTTGGCTGAAACAGCCAGAAATGCACAAATAAACGTCCCCTTCTTGACCTTCTTCCTTCTATTCTTGGCAGCAGCTTTTCCTTGCTCTCTGAAATTATCAAACAAAATTGATAACTTGTAGTACAAGACAAACATGATGTCATCTGTTAGATTAGTCAGGCATCAGACCAGGGTTGATTTGATGGCATTATTATACGGGAAATTCTCAGTGCCATCTCATTGGTTGCTGGCAACATTGGTAAGAACCCATATTAAAACCACCTTTCCATACATCCAGAGCTGCACCATGCAATCAGACACCCAAATGTCATGGTGCGCAAGTTGCTTCCGGACATGGGTCAGGGGAAGCTTGGGGTCCTGCTGAAGGAGGTCAAGCATAATAGGTTACACCTTGGTTATTTGAGACTCAGGAGCCTTCTTTGGCTTCTTGGCTGTCCTGATCAGATTTCCCTTATTAATTAAGTTATTGAATTCCTGCATTATTGTGGCTTGGGTGAATTGCAATTGAGTTGCAATCTGTTCCCAGGACAGACCCTGTAGATTCAGTGCCATGATTTCCTGAAGAATTTGGGCAGTGATGATTCATTGCTTGGGGCGCTGGGCTGGGGGAGCTGAAGCCTGATTTTCTGTAGTGGGGCAGGTTGGCTTGTAGTGGGAAGTTGTTCCAATTCAAGGTTGCCATCCTGATTAGTTGGTTGGCAGGCAGCTTGTGCAGGGGTGGGTATGGGAGCAGGGGCAGAGCTAGACACTAAGTGGCTACTAAACAAGTCAAAGTCATATGGGTCAGGGGTCAGTACAGGTCAGCTTCCTTGTTACCCGCCTCAAAGGTTTGGGTGTAAACAGATGCCTCCACGTTCTGAGCCTTGCCTCCATTGAAGCTGGCTTGGCTGCTGGCGCCATCAAAAATGTTGCTGTTATAAACCATATTGAACTAAAACCTAGGATAAAATCACTAAAAGTAGAAATTTTAAAATTAATGATTTATTTTTATTTTAATCTTGAGTCCATATTTGGAAGGTTCTCAAAACCATTTCATACAAATCAGGAGCCATGAAAATGAATAAAATGCCTCTGTTCTTAAATTGGATAGCTGTTGATTGGCTGTTATACTGTTATTTTTCTATTTTAGGCTGCTAATACTACACATCTTGTGTGACTTCATTTTGTTCTGTGCTTGTGGAATCTTGCTTCTAGATTGCTACAATTTTGTTTTATTTTAGTCCTTCTGTTGGTGCCTCATATGAATCCTGATTGGATTATAATATACTCCAGAACAGCATCCATCCATCTCACTTGTTGCACTGGTTCATTTTGTTTGTGATTTGAACTACACCGCTTGATGTTTGATTTAATTTTGTATAATGGGTTAGTGAAATTTTGTTTTTTTGTTTGACAGTTCATTTATTAACTAAAAATTTTTAAATTAATTGAATCCTGAATCTTGCGCAACTTGGATTTTGTTTTAATCTGAAATCATTTTGTTTAAATCTGAGGTATTTTTTCTTGTTGCCATAGCTTTTAAAACTACTGTAAGTGTTTGGCAACCACTGAGGTGCAGGGCTCCACCCCTCTAGCAATTGCATACAGTGTTGTCCACCACGTACAGAAGAGTATGTGGATCCAGTTAGACGCTCTAGCCAAAAATTTGATTTTGGGGTATAATTTCCCAGAATAATTGCATTCCATTTTCAAGTTGCATATCCCTAATAAATTTTATTCCCTTGCAATTTAACTTTTTAATTTTTTTATTTTTTTTAAATATTAATATTTAAAAATTAATATTTAAATTTTAATATTTATAATTTAATAGTTCAATTATAACTGTAATATATCTAAATATATTATAAGACATTAGTTATAGTTGCAAACACGTCAAATAATAAAAAAGAATTAAAAATATTTTATTTACTAGCTTGTTGAGTACAGGTTCCTTTATTACATAGTTAAACATCAATAACTGAATTTATCTGCAACAGACAGCCTGCTCCACTTATGTTATAAACAAGTGATTGTTTTGAACTTGAATTACTTTTCCCTTGTAATATGATTTGATGAATAGATTTTCTATGCTTGACCCGCGTAATAAGTACTAATTAGTAAGAGATACATGAAAATCATTGGTTTTTGTGTCGTGTGGCTATAGTGGCACTGAAATATTAATGAACAGATGATGAATTGCAAGGTCTAATTTGTGGCTTAAAAAAGCCAAAGTACCAACAAGGATTCACAATTGTTTAATAAAATTAATATATTTCTATCTTTTTTAATTTTTTATTTGTTAACTCTACAGTCAATACACTATTTGGTGGAATATAAAAAACATATCTCTATATCTAGAATAATTATTTTTACTTACCTTTTGTATGTATTTTTATATGTCTATAATACAATTCAACGTCACTTCATTCTATATAAATAACAATTTTTGCGTCCTAATAAAAACAAAACAAATAAAACCCAGAGCGCCCATTTATCTGATTGGCTTGGAGGCAAGGGCTTTAGGGCAGAAGGATTCCGAGTGCTCATAAAAAGCTGCCACCACATTGGGTGGCATTGCAAATTGGCTGATCTCAAGAATTTTGAAGAGATACTTGGTGTCCAGGGAGAGGTCTTTCTTCACCTTATTCTTTATCCACCCAAAGACCTCCTCAATTGGATTCAGGAATGGGGAATATGGGGGGAGGAAGAGGAGTCTCATTGGACAATCAGCGAGGCAGTGGTTGGAGGAATGGCTATTCTTGTCAATTGGTGGAAACTTGGACACAACCAGATCCACTTTTTGGAGCCTGACATTATCCAACACAACAATGTTGGTTGTACCCCGTTAATTAATCCAAATGCACTCCTTGACGGCTTGGAGAAAATTGAGAAAAGTCCTGCTATTGTGGGAACCCTTGATTATTTGGTATTGGTCCAACCTTCAAGGACCAAGAAGCGCAACCATTGAATAGGTCTGGGAAAAGACAGCTGCATGATGGGCTACGCCGTCCTTAGACCCCTTCTTGACCCACCTATGCCTAGACCTGAGTGAGGAGGAAAACAACAATTTGTTGATATAGAAGAACTGTATGTTGCCAGTCTCCTTTAGTGCCAGATAAGTCTTGGCATAAATGTGTCAATCTTTGATTGTTTTTTTGATGTTTCTATTGTGCAGAGAAACTCCAAGTACCCACCATGAAAAGCCCAATTTGACCATTGCTTTGTATACAAGGGCTTTGGAGACAGAAAGCCCAAACTCTGTGGCAAGAATTGATTGGACAGCAAGTGAGTCCAGGTGGTAATCCTTGGTAACCCACTGCTTGATTGCACCAATATGAACGGGCTGAAGGAGTTTGGGCTGCCGCTTAGCCTTGGTGGATTTGGCTATTTGCCTGGTGTCACTGTATTTTTTGTTGATGTCACCAATATATCTGGCTGTGATTCTAAATTGGGATGCAATATCCCAAACTGCCCTTCCCCTGTTCAAGCAGTTGAGGAGAGCTTCACTCTCACTATCTGTCAACTGACACCAGCCCTTGGCAGGTACCACAGCATCCTGGCTGGCAGGCTCAACACAGGGGATGGGGACCTTTGTGTAGAAGGTGGGATCACGCTTGGTTGTGCTGGCACTGTCAATGGTGGCCAATGTCTCATAGGATGTGTCAAAAACGCAGGGGCAGGAAGTAGCAACTCTTGGATCAAGAGTGCGGGGCCGGGTGACAACTGGGTACACGGTGGAGGTGTAAGTAACCTCAGTGTTCCTGGTGACCCTGGTGTAGGAGACTTTGGTGGCAGGCCTTGAGAGCGGCTTCTGTCTTGGATTCAGGATGGTTGATCTGGCCTAGGATGCAGGAGTTGGTTGACTGGCAATGACACCTTGGGAGGACTGTGTATTGGCATGACTCCCCTTGAGTTGGGTTCTGGGTCTGTTCTTAGACCCTCTGGGAGGCCCTTGTGGACAGGCTGCCCTGCGGGCTGGTGCAGGAGCTGGTTGAGAATGTGATTGACAGTCCATAAAAATAAAATAAAAATATATATTAGATTAAATATGTATTTATTTGGATTTATTGTTTTAGTTGTGGGTAGTTGTTTTCTCTTGATTTAGCCTTGAATAGTAACAGAATTCCTATATCTGTGATTTGAAGTGTATAATATTGTATACTTTCCAGGTTTGGATACTTTTAAAGTTTAGTCACTTTTTATGTCTAAACATGGTTGTTGGGATTGGATTTTTCATTTGATTTTATCCAGAGTAGAGCTTCTTTATTTGGGTTGGTGTTTTCTAGTGTGCTTACTGTACATTAAATTTGGATTCCAGTTCCCGCAATTAATATCTGAGTTTACTAGTGCAATTCAAAAGTGATTTGAAATTTGGTTCTTGGATTGGACAATCCCGCAATTTCATATTTGTTAATTTTTACATGATGTCTATGATTTGTTTGACATACAGGAAATCTCAAATTGTACATTAGAATCCCGCATTTCTGATTCATGTATCCTGCATTTGTTTGCTGTGTTTTGTCTTGTTAGTTGAGTTATCTGTGCCGTAACTGTGCTGTTTTAGCAGAGTTACAAGGGGAAAATATTTAGAAACTAGATAATATTCTTTATTGAGAGATAGTGAATATCTATTTAATGTGAGTCATGGATAACAGTAACATGATTGTGTAGATCACACAGTGGGATGGTGAAGGGGGTGACTTGATCCTAGTAATGAGTCAAGAGCCAAAACAAGGTATCCACTGTAAGGGATCATCATTTGTTCATGTTGTTGGATTTGGAAATTCAATTTGACTTCCTAGTCTGGCTTCAAGTGACTGGATAATTGGATTGTGGGTCACAAACCTGCTTACTTGGAACCTTGCTGGTGGGTCAAGCCTGCTGTTTTGACCCCCCCAACTGAAGGTCGGCCTCCTCTGGGGACAGGTTGTCAGGGAGGTTGTCAGGAGCCTGGGCGCCATACTGGACTAACTGTTGTTCTGTGGCAGGTAGGACAGTCTCACGCTGTTTCTGTCTTGCCTTGCAGGGTCTCAGGCAATCATGGTGGAGGATCTTGTCTTGTTTATGTTTCCCAAATCCTTGCACAAAGTAAGTGTTGTTGTCATTTACCTTTAGGATGATGGCTGGGCCTACTTTTTCTGGTTGTAGTTTACTTTTGTTGATGTTCATGACCCAAACTTTGTTGCCAACCTCATGTCTGTTTTGGATGGGGGCAAATGTCTTTTGTAGATGCATGCTTTCTCTTTCTGTTTGATCACTATTGGCCTCTATGACCTGGGGATCTGAGCGGGGTGATACCTTACTTGGTATTTCCAGCTTGGGTCCTGATAGTGCTTGGATGATGTTGGATTGTATTCCATAAACTAACTCAAAGGGGCTTTTACCATTGTATCTGTTCACACAAGTCTGGCATACAAGCAATGCAGTTGTTAGCTGCTTGTACCACTCCTCAGGTCTCCTGGCGGTGAGTTTGGCCAAGGCTTGCACGAGGCTACCATTTAGCCACTCCACACGTCCATTGGCCTGCGGGTAGTAAGGCATTGTCACTGTGTGTTTGACCCCATTTTTGGTGAGGTATACATTAGTCTCTTCAGAGATCAACTCTTTTCCTCTGTTGGTTATCAGGGGTTCTGGATTTCCAAACTTGCTGATGATTCCTTTGCCTATGAACCGTTGCACATCATTGCCTGTATGTGTCTTGACTGCTTGTGCCACTGGCCATTGCGTGGCAAAGTCTATGGCAGTAATGATGTACTCCTTTTCATTGTGTTTTCCTGGCATGGAGCCCACAATGTCTAGGGCCCACACCTTGAAGGGCAGTTGCGTGTGGATAGGTAATACTGACTTAGGTGGGGTTTCACACTTTGTAAATTTCTCACATACTTCACATTGATCCAAGACTTCCTGAATGTCTTGGTACAGTGTTGGCCACCATGCTTTGTGTTTAAGGAATTTATAGAGGTTGCAACTCTTTGTGTGCCCCAGGTCTCTATGATAGTGCAGGATTGTGTCAACTTGCTGGTGTGTAGAAACATAAGGAATGGTAGTTCTGTTGGACATTTTTCAATGTAAGGTTCCATACACATCTGTAAATAGATGCTCGTTCTTAATGACTGTTTCCTTTGTTATGTCTGTGGTGCCAGGGGGAAACCCCTTATCCTTTGTCTGAAGTACCAAGAGGGGCCAGTTGGGATTGAGCCCATTATCTCCTCTTGTGGCTAGAATGTGCAGGAGTGAGAGGGTGTCTGCCATGGTGAGTTCTGGACCAGGCTTGTACTGTATGAGCATATTGAATCTCTCCAGGATTTCCATCCAGCAGGCCTGACAGCAGAATATATTTGGCTGGGTTTTGAAATATATGAGCAACTTTTGGTTGGTCAATGCTGTGAATTCTTCCTGCTGTTCTAGATAACAACGCCACTTGACTAGGCAGTGTGCAATTGCCAACAACTCTTTGTTGTGTATAGGGTATCAGCACTTGCTGTCTGTCAGTTTGTGTGACTCATAGGCTACGGGCAGAAAGTCATGATTGTTGTTCTTGATTCTTAGTACTCCCCCAATGGATGTGTCTGAGGCGTCTGTTTCCATTTGGTACTCCCTGTCTTTCTTGGGGTACTGTAGGATAGATGTGGTTGTGAGTTTTTCTTTGAGACGTCTAAAACAGAGATCACATTAGGGAGTCTATACAAACTTGGTTTTGGCGCCAGTTATGGCGGATAGGGGTGCAGTCAAGACACCGCAGTCAGGTATAAAGCGGTGTACGTAGGCCACCATTCCTAGGAATGTGCAAAGCTCTGACTTGTCTTTAGGCAGTGGCATTTTACAGATGGCCTGGATCGTCTGACTGTTGGGCTTGATGCCGTCTTTTGATACTATGTGTCCTAGGAAGGGCAGCTGCTTGCGGAAGAACTGGCATTTGGAGGGTTTAGCTGGCAGCTTGTGTTGGGCCAGAGTAGCAAAGACTGCCTCCAGGTCCTTGTGGTGCTGCTCTATCAAGGGACTGTAGACAATAATATTGTCCAGGTAAACTAAGGTGTGCTTGCCTATGTGGGGGTCAAACACCTTGTTCATGAAGGTCACAAAGGTTGATGGGGTGTTTGTCATACCAAAATTGAGTACCACACATTCATATGAGCCGTATTTGGTGCAGAAGGCTGTCTTGGGGATGTCTTCCTCTTTCATATGGATCTGATTGTAGCCTGCGGTTAAGTCAATCTTGGAGAAGACTGAGCTGCTGCCCAGGGTATCAAAGAGGTTGTCAATGAGCAGTAGTGGGTAACAATTTTTGATAGTAACTTCATTTAGGGCTCAATAGTCTGTGACTAGGCATAGGGTACCATCCTTTTTAGGCACAAAGAATACAACGGCCCCAAAAGGAGATTGTGAGGGGCAGATAAGTCTTTTCTCCAAGGCCTCCTTGAGGTAGGCACGTAGGGTGTTGTCTTTGTTTGGGGTCAGGCAATAGATGGGTTGTGCCTTAGGTACAGCTCCCTTGAGTTGTATGGAGTGTTGGATGTGCTTTGCTGGCGGCAACCCAGGTAGAGCCTCTTTGAAGATTTCTGGATGGCGGGTTACAATCTTACAATCTTGTGGAGTAGTGGTGTCCTGATGGTCTTTGAAATGTATGATCTCATACTGGCAGGAGTCCCAGTTGATTGTCTTGAGGTTCTCTCTTTTGTCCAGGGTTTCTGTAATATGTACAAAGACGTGGTCGTATAGGAGTTAGTCCACTGAGCCAGGGTAGATCTGGTGATTGACGCCTTTGCGTTTGATGGTCAATACCAAGGTCAACCAGTCCACGTGAGGGTTTTTCTTTTGCAGCTAATCTAGACCCAATACAATGTCAAACTTTTTAAATTCAATGACAGGGCCTTGGATTGTGGAGTGCAGATTCTCAAGCATGACAGAGAAGGGGGAGATTTCCTTTGTCACAGCAATGTGTTGTTCATCATCTAAAACCACATTCTTAATCTACAAAGGATTAGTGGCTAACTTGAACTTATCCACAAAGGTGCTGTTGACTAAGGTTTGGTCCGCGCCCAAGTCCAGGAGTGCCGGGCCTGTGTAACTGCAAAAGTGGGAAGGATAAGACATCAATTTATTGGGGTGTCTGGCAATGGTGTAAAGTACCGGGTTCTCTGAGGGTACTTGGATCATAGGACACTGGTCCACGTCCTCAGGTTGGTATTCATCATTGGGCAAGTCAGGAGTTGTGCGGGGAGAGTTTGGCTCACTTAGTGCTCTCCCCAGGCTTTCCCCTTGTCCTGATTGTCTTGTGTGATAGTGATGCAGAAATGGGTACAATTTGACTGGCCATTGTTCCAATTTCCATGTCCATTTGAACCTGCAGGTTTATGGTTTGCATTGTTGTTGTTACTATTCCCAGGGGGTGGTCAATTGGAACGTCTGACTGGGTGAGAGTCCTTGGGTCTCTCTTGTTTTCCAGTTTGCGCCTTGTGGAGGGCGTTGGACGTTTGTTCCGCTTTCTCTGCTTTGCAATATAGACTTTCCAAGTTGGTTACTTGGTCCAGGTTCACGTGTCTCATTATATATGACTTGAGGGCGTCATAGTACATGAGGTGGGTGGCTGGAGTGTCAAAAGCCATGTTGGAAGGGGCACGTAGGCAGAGTTCTTTGTAGGCGTGGGTGAGTTCTTTCACAGTGCCAGTCTGTGTTAGGTTCTTTACTTGGTGTATGATCATGAGTGCAGTATCCTTGGGCACAAATCTTGCCAAGAAGTCTTGTTTGAAAGTGTACCAATTTTTCTTGGTGTGCTCTTCATGCCACTTGTTGCACCAGGTGCCAGCATCATGAGTTAGTCAGATGGAGATCTCTGCAATCCAGAATTGCTGTGGGAATTTCATTTGGGCCAGTTTGCTTTGAGCAGATTGAATCCATGCAGAGACATTGCCGTTGTTGGCCCCAGCAAAGGATTTTAGGGCAGCGCTTTGAAGTCTTTGGGCTACATAGGCTGGCATGGTGTTTTCATCAGTTGCACAAGGCATAGCGGAGGGAGCCTGGAAAAACCCTTGTGCTGACAAGGCATTGAATGCAGGGAGTGGTATCACCATGTTCTGGTAGAGGAAAAACCCAACAGGTACCTTGGCACCAGATGTGTACTGTGTCTAGTCTGTGGGGAGGCCAGACATGATTCTATCAAGGATTTGTTGGCCGTGGCAAGTACAGGCAACAGGCGGAATTTTAAGGGGTAAAGTAGGATGAAGCCCCTACTTCTGCTACCAATGTTGTAACTGTGCTGTTTTAGCAGATTTACAAGGGGAAAATATTTAGAAACTAGATAACATTCTTTATTGAGAGATAAGTATTATATAGTTGACGTGAATTATGGATAACAGGAACATGATTGTGTTGATCACACAATTGGATGGTGAAGGGGTGGCTTGATCCTGGTAATGAGTCAAGCGCCAAAACAAGGTATCCATTGTAGGGGATCATTGTTTGTTCATGTTGTTGGATTTGTAAATTTGAGTCAACTTCCTAGTCTGGCTTTGAGTGACAGGGTAATCAGATTGCGGGTCACAAACCTGCTTGCTTGGAACCTTACTGGCAGGTTGAGCCTGCTGTTTTGACAAAAGCAGTCTCTAGGTGATGAGAAATCACCACCCAAATCCAAATAGAGTTGATTATTAGCCACCAACAAAGCTTCAGATACTGCTTTGTGAAATTTCCAAATGATACACTAAGGTTAAGCAAAATGATTAACCCTAATCAAAGGAGCCTGAGATAAATAACCTGAGAGAGAATAAATGAGTTTTCAGCGTAAAATTCAGGACATTGAGATGTTACAAATGTCTTAGCTTCAGATACAGTGGGGAAAACTCCTAAATTTGTGGGCATTGGATTGACATTAGGTAGAGGCAACAACAAAGTGCCAACAGCGGGGGGCCATCTTCCCGTAATGATTTGGCTAAGAATTAAATTGTAGGGAATGTAGCGCAGCAGGCCAACTACAGGATGCATTTTAAAATAAAGTTAGACCAGAGAATATTTGATTTTTATTGAGTAAATTTTTTGGGAGGACTCAACTCTTAAGAGTTAAAACAGTGAAAAATATTCAATATATATCAAAATTTGACTAAGCAATACCACCTGGATCCTTGGCTCCTATCCTTTCTGCATTTTCAAGTGAATACCTAGTCCAGTTTGCAAAGAACCCTTGTATGACCAACTTCTGATGACCGCGCTGATAAAAAAGATCATATCTGGTGACTCTCATATTACGTCAATTCATCAACATCAGCTTACAAGGCGGAGTTGAATAAAACTGGTGAACCAGAGTGGCTGTAACCCATTTTCAATCAGCTGTTTGATTTAGATCCCTCAAATCAGTTAATTTTGTTAAAGGGTTTTGTCAGGATACCAGGAGTACCGTGGAGCTCCAGCAGGTGAGGGAGGAGTCAAAGCAGTTACTGGCATGGCCCACCAGATGATGGGACCTAACTTTACCAGGTATGAAAGGGCCTTCCCAGCCACAGCCCAAGGTCCAGCTGCTGGCAAGGCAGAGTCAATAAATCCTGTGAGCGCCAGGTAAAGCACTCCCAGGAATTGAATACTCTGACCAGTGGCATCAGAAGTGGGGGGTTGAAATGGTTGGTTTGGGTGTTGGGGGCGGTTCCATGGGGACCAAGTAGGTGGCAGGATTGTTGTACTTCCCATTGAAGATCAAAGGGTAGATAGTGATTGCTTTGCTGTCACGGACAATTTGGTAGAGTTCCTTGGGAGCGTTTGGGCGGGTGTACCACTGCAAGTCTTCCAATGTCCAGGGTTTGTGGTCAGGATTGGCAGGATACTCAGTGAAATGCACAGGGCCAAACGGAGTGTTGGGTGGACGGTAGTAGTCAAAGACTTTGGTTTTATCAACAGGAGTCTGACTATCTATTCCAGTAGATGGGTACTGACGCTTGGGTGTATGCAGATGAAAGAGTATTAAAAATAGGTATGGAAACAGATTGGTGAACCAAAGGTTCATAATAACTTTATTTGGTAAGAATGACAATACAGAGCTTTTTTAAGTGCTTCTGATTTATATACTTACTCACATGCAGGTGCCTCTGGGCATCCTTCTGATGCTATCTGTGTGGCAAGGCTTGGCATCTCAGTTTCTGTTGTTTGGTTGGCTGCTTTATGGTTATTTTTGGGGTTTTCAGGAACAGTTATTTGGCTTTTTGATGGTCCATCTTGGCTTGGCTGGCCATTGGTTCTGGCAGGTTTGGCTTCTGGGGTATTGGGGGGTTTTCCAATTTGATCACTATTTTTGGACTGGCTTGACAGGCTCTCTTGAGCCCAAAGAACTTGATTAAAAAAGGGGTCCCCAATTGGGGACCCTGAATTACTTAATGGAGGGTGGGCTTGATCTGGGTTTACTGGGCAGCTAAAAATAGCCTGCCCAGGCCCAGCCAAACCCACCAAGGCTTGGGCGTAGCTTTTGGGGCCCAAAGTGGACCCCTCAGCTACCACCAGGGCGGGAGTGGTTCCCGCACCTGGATTTACTTCAAAAAGCAAAAGTCCAGGTGCGGGTGAATCTCCCCCGCTCGCTAGCCCCGCCTGGAGGCTAGGAGCAGGTTTACTTCCTTAACAGGTTTCCAGATTTTTGAGCTTTCTTACTTGGGTAGATAATTCCTAGCATTATGAAATCTACTGTGACAGTTAGGAGCCATAGATTCAGGTGGTATTACTGAGTTGATCATTTTGGTACATAGTGAAAATTTCTTATTTTTTAACTCCTAAGAGTTGAGTCCTCCTAAATTCTCAATAAACCTAAAAACTTATCTACTTTATTTTAACATATTCTAATGCATCCAGTATTTGGCCTGCTCTGATATATTCTTTATAATTTGATTTTAAACTGTATTGTAACTGGAAGATGGGGTCCTGTGCCAAGTTCTACTCCTTCCGGCCTGAATAATGTTACTTCTATGCGTCCCACTGTCAGTGTCTTTACTGTGAAAATCAAAACTGATACTATTGTTAATTCTCAATGTCCAGGGTTTTATTCCAAAAACTTGTTGATCTTGTCCCAGGCAATATATTTGGGTTTACTCTGGCTAGCTTTAATAGTTTTCTTAAATGTTAGTGTTTCTTTTGTAAAATTTACCAAACAATATCTGAAGCCATGTTGGTGGTTAATTATCAAATCTATGTAAATTTGAGTGTTTATCCCCCACCATTTAGACACGACTTCATAATATCCTGCAATTTCTGTCACAGTCACTAATGGGACAGTAGAACAAGATTATTTAAGGTTAGTGTCTATCATATGCAAGTTGACACATTTGGATGCCTCTAATTGGGACCTCTACCTCCCAGCCAATTTTTGCCTATTTTCTGAGCAAGCATTGTACTATAGACTTCTTCTCCTTTGTTATGTTATACAGTAGGGAGGCTACTGTCCCCTCAATATTAGGGCACTTCTGGGTGGAACAAGATGAGGTAGTTAATCTCAAAAAACCATGTGAGAGAGCTGGTTAATAAGGTCATCAATATCTAAGCTACTGTATATTTCACTGCTTATAATAAAAAGACATTATAATTGCCTTTTCTAATGCTAACTGCTCCCCTGTTCCTAAATTTCAACTTGGGGATCAGGTCTTATACTACCAAAATAGTGTAGGTGGCTGTGCTAAAAAATTGGACTCCACTTAGGTTGGCCCTCTCACTGTGATCTTCAAGAGTGGTCCAAGTATACTGTTGAAATGAACTATTTGGTACGCCTGTTTGTCAGAGTTCAGGACAAATTCCTTTGTGGCTACCTTCCTCCTGCATTTGATATTGAAGGAGAATCTGTTGTAAACCCAACTTTGCAAGTAATTTTGATGGAGCTGGTGTGTAGTCCAACCCAAATTACTTAATACAAAATGGAGGGATTTTGCTTTTAAACTGAAGTGTTCAGTTTTTCTAAATTTGGATTGAGATCAATTATTGAGAATCCTGTGACTCTGCCAATGGTATGCCACATTGATGTCTTCACTAATGATAAAGATATAAATATGTATAATATTTAAAAGAAATTCACTTTCAAATAGATGTAAGTTTATCTTTATTCTGCTTTTGCACCTTTAAGCTTCAAGTGCTCTCTTTCTGATGTTCCAGAAAGACCTATATTTACATCATCACAAAACAGGGCAAAAAGATAATACATCTTACCTTGCCACAACACCCAGGTTGCTAACTCTTGCTTATCTAGAACTGCAAGTCTTTTTTATAAAGACTTTCTACCAAGTTCTCTCTTATTTCAGTATAGTAGAGCACAACTCAACAGGCAAGTTCTCATTATTATGCTAAAGATGGCCCTTTGGAAGGCATTCTAGTTCAGGGTTTAAAAATAGGTCTTCAAAATTTATCATATTTGGGGACTCTATTTTTGGCATAATTCTAGGTTGGGAACTGAAATAGGTTGATTCCCAAATTGGGTCAACAACTGGGGGCCTAGAATTTGCAACAAAAATAATTTTTGTTGTCCCCCAATCTTGGGGCTCCAGAGTTGCCCTGGGGACTGTTGATGAGCAGGTGGCAGAGTTTGGATTTTTGAATCCACTTTCAATCTAAAATCTGGTGTTTGGATTTTTGTGACAGTTTTCCTAATAAGGGAAAACTGCTGCTCCTATTTAGTATATCTAGTTCTTTCCAAGGTGTTGACACATGTATCTTGTTCAATGTCAGGAATATTTCTGATAATAGGTGCTCATTGTTTGATCAAGATTTTCACTTCAGTGACTAAGTTTATTTTTTTTCAAAAACCATAATAGACTTTGTAGCCTTGCAATGTGACTGAAATAACCTCATTTGTGTGATAAGTTGTGTTGTTATTATTCCAAAATAAATTTGTTTTCAGTATGCATCTTTTGCTGTGTCTGGACATCTTTGCCCATTGGCGCTCTTTTTCTGTGGAACGGGCTCTTATTTCAGTATCCACTTAATTCTGATACCATTTTTCTGAGGAACCAAAAACTGACAATATGGCATCATTGTCATAATTCTAGAATATAAATTGCATTTTAAAATTATGAAAATGATGGTATATTATTAGCTTTTGTTCCTCAGAAAATAAGATGTCAGAATTGAAGTGGATACCCTTATTTCTACCAAAAAAGTTGAATTTTGTTTTGGACTGAACTGATTTTTTTAGGCTGGTATATTTTTGATTATCTCAACAGGTTGTAAACTACTATATGTTTACTTATTTTTATATGTGAATCCAATATGAAAGTACATCTTAAAGCAAGTTAAATAGTTATATTGCAGAGCTATCATTTTAGTATTAAAGTGGTATTTGCTTAATTTATGTTAACATGGGCACTTTCACAACAATTTTTTTGAAGTTAACTTTAAGAATTTTATAATACAAGGAGTAAAAATAGGCTAAAGTATGCCTTTTGTTTAGATAAAGCTTGAATTGTATTGGTATAGGCACTTTTACATATAGGTTTTGGATTTCATACTGTAAAACCAGAGCGAGAATTTAGCAAAGCTTTGATGCTTATGAATTATCTTTGGAGATTTTATTTTTCTGGTTGTCACTTTTTAAAGGGAACAAATTAATTTCTGGTTGACAGTACTTTTATAAGATACTTTTAAGCTTGCCACTTTCGAGTTCGGCTAATGTATCCACTGGTCGTGGTGTTTATTTCTGAAGAAGCAGCTGATTTTGTGTCAGATTGGCTCCGCAAATAAGCAATCTTATCGCAAACTAGATTGTGACATCATCGCAGGTTTATTCAAGCAATGCAGATCCCAATGCATGAATTACACCTCAAATTAAATGCTCCCAGTAAAATATTTGGGAAGGTAAACGGGGTTCCGTCAGAATTTCGAGATGTCAAGCTTTAATGCAACCGAACCAAGCAGTCTGATTAGCCAATTTAAAGGGTGAAGCACCGTCGTTTTAAAACGCAGTTTTTATAGTTTGTAAGAACGCCTTTAATTAACGGCATTAGGCCGAGCAAAGCAGCCATTCAGTTCTGAGCTGTTGGGCGGGAATATGATAGACTCTTTACTGCACAGTTTGAAGCCACAGCAAAACGTGGCCAATAGGAAAATGAAGCGCAAGTCGATGGACAATCTATTGGTCCTCTTGGGATCTCTGGCTGAGACTGGCCAATGGGAGGAATAACTCGTGCCAGATGGGTGGAGATATGAATTTTTGATGTGGCTCCTACATGGGTTAACCACACCACTCTATTTTATTGGTGCATTGACCGCCAAGTTTTGTCCAGATAGCCTGGCTCAAAGCTCGGAACAACTGCACTTTTCTTGGTTATTGTTGCGAGACGATTACGACGCGATCTTGTGGTAAGTTTGGATTGGGACAGGCTGGCAGTTGTCCGTGCGGAATCACTGCTAAGATGACGAGTTGTCTGCTGTTTAATTTCATTTCGCCGATCTACTTGATTTTCCGTACTTCGGTATAACAAATATCTTGATACCCGCGGGCTGTTGAGTAGTCCTTTACCGCCCTACCCTTCTATTGCAGCCTATTTTGCTAGCTTTATCTCTTCCAAATGAGTATACTAACCCCCTTGTATAGGATCTTTTGAAGTTTTCTTCGTAGAAACTAGGTTTATTGTTCAGGTACTTTTATCGACTCAGCTTTTCTTGCCACATAGCCCGTTTATTAGTCTGCTTTCCCATCTTTATGTTTTGCTCTTCCTAGACTGCAAATCCCATTTTTCTGCTTTTTAGCTTTTCTGACGTTTCCCTAGTTTGTATAATGAGCGAGTTAATGGCCCTCCCTACTCATACCAACTCTATACCAATGAATGCTAATACACATCGTGCCTGCGATGACTGTCGCACCCGCAAAGTAAAGTGTAAACCAACTGCGTCGTCCTGTGAAGCGTGTGAAAAACGCATGGTGTCATGTACTTTTGTAAATCCAATACTGAAGAGAGGTCCCAAGCCACGCGGCAGAGATGGAGAACAACCTGGTGAAGAGTCTAATATTCATGATATGGGGTTTCCTGGTGTTAACATTATTCCCTCCTCCAAGGGAATGGCTGCTGCGAGGTTTTCCACCAAAAAGATAAAAGTTGAAGTCTCACACCCAAGTGAGGAACTTCCCATTACCCCCGATGCTAGTGGGATGACTCCTCCTGTTGGTTCGCCTATTATTGTCAAGTCTGACGATTATGGTAGTCTGAGTGTAGGGGTTGATGCTAAGGGCAAAAAAATAGCACACTTTTACCTTTGCATCAGGGAAGAGTCACAACCCATAAGATATACGCCCGTCTCCTCCACTAGCCTTCTGGATCATCCTTTGGCCTTTTTGTCCGTTGATACTTGCCAAACCCATCAAGTGCTTGGATTACTGACTAGCCAACAGATCTACATCACAATTATCTTTTTTACCTGCGTATATCCAAGTCATCCTTCATTGGATCTAGCCAGCTTTGAACAGCAGCTAAGGCAACCCATGACTACATCTCTTCTCTTTTTGCTCAATTGTATCTGCGCAGTAGCTTGCCCATACGGAAGCAACAGCAAGGCTCGGTTTGATAAGACACAATTCTACCACAAGGCTTTAGAAATTCACTATCACAATGAGGAACCTGAAGTCCATCCTAACTGGGCCTATGGACATCTTTTGCTTAAAATCCTTAAGCCTAAGTCCAATTCCCCCTAGTTGCCCTGGATGGCTCCCCAAGATTTGCGTTCTATTTTGTCAAGTCTTCTCCTTTCTTAATCATCAAACGTCCTTGTGACAGTTTTAATCTGCTAATGGTGGCTAATCGATCAACCTTGGTCAGAGTTAACTTTGACCACGCCTCTTTCTGTTCAATTTTTGACTATTAAATTATTTCTTAGTATATTTAGTCCTTGATCTGTCTTGAATGCATACGTTGGAACATACAAAGTATATGCAAGCTCATATGAATCCAGAAACAAACATATTTTAGTTTGTAAGTTTCACAACCATATTTATAGACTTGTTTATCATTGGCTATTGAAAAAGCCTTTGTAACACAACATAAAACATTTTTCTACCTTGAAGTAAAATGGTCTGAATGAGGATTTGATGTTTAAGGCTCATTATTTTGGAGACTAGGCCATTGCCCAATAAAAATGCTATCCAATTTGTAGCACAATGTGACTTGATTTTCAGGTACCCACTTCAATTCTGACAACAGAATTTTCGACAACGCCACTTCCGACAAAATGACGTCATATTTTAAATATTCAAAGATGATGTCATTTTCTTGGAAATCCAGTTGTCAGAATTGAAGTGGGTGCCGATTTTCAAGTATAGCTTATTTGAAATTTGAAAATTTTAAGCAACAACTCAATGAAAACCAAATACTTTTGCAGACAGTAAACTATCAATTGAAGGTAAAAGCCATCTCTTTTCACGGTTACAGGACAAGTGAATTATACATTTATAAAAAGTAATTTGATAGCAAAAGAAGTGAAGATGATAAATAGATAAACTGTTATTAAAACCTTTTATTTCACATAAAAGAATAAATCTTAAAGGCTTTATTTTGGTTTTACTCTATCAAAATATTAATTTTACGAAATGTTATAGTGGTTAAAGTCAGAGAATTTCGTCCAAGTTTTAGATCTAAACAAATAAGAATCTTCTCAGTGAATCAAACATTTAATAGAGCGTATCTTTAATATAAATACATAATTTCTGTTTTAAAGGGGTATAGGAAAGATAATATACATTAGCCATACAGTAGTTTTTACAGCCATGAGAAAAAAAAAACAAAAATCATTTGAAAAAATAAACTCAACCTTAAGCGAAGCACAACTGGGGTGAGTTACAGTATGCAAATAATTTGAAAGTAATCAGTTAGCTAACAAAAGGCCAAGCAGGTAATTTAAAAGTACTCAGATGATTTACAAAAGTAAATTAAATACAGGAAAACAAGCACCAAACTACAAATAAGATGCCTCGTTATAACAAGTGTCATATATCAGAGTTGTTACAGTAGTTTTAAAAGCTATGGCGACAACCAAAAATACATCAGATTTAAACAAAAATGGTTTCAGATTTAAACGAAATCCAAGTCCCATGAAATTCAGGATTCGATTAATTTATAAAATTTCAGTTAATAAATGAACTATCAAACAAAAAACAAAATTTCACTAGCCCATTATATGAAATTATATCAAACATCAAGCGGTGTTGTTTAAACCACAAACAAAATGAACTGACGCAACAAGTGAGATGGATGAATGCTATTCCGGAGTATATTATAATCCAATCAGAATTTTATGAGGCACCAACAGAAGGACTAAAATGAAACAAAATTTGGGCAATCTAGAAGCGAGATTCAACAAGCATGAAAAGAAATGAAGTCACATAAGATGTGTAGTGAGAGCAGCCTAAAATAGAAAAATAACAGTAATACAGCCAATCAACAGCTATCTAATTTAAAAACAGAGGCATTTTATTCATTTTCATGGCTCCTTATTTGTATATAATGGTTTAGAGAATTTTTTAAATCTGGGCTTGTGATTAAAATAAAAATAAATCATTAAATTTTAAAATTTCTACTTTTAGATTTTTTCTTGGTTTTTTCAATGGTTTTTGTTAACAAAATTTTTGACAGCACCAGCAACCAAGCCAGCAGCAGCCAAGCCAGCTTTAACAGAGGCAAGGCTCAGAATGTGAATGCACCTGTTTACAACCAAGCCTTTGAGGCAGCTAACAAGGAAGCCAACTTATACCTGACCCCTGACCCCTATGGCTTTGACTTGTTCAGTAGTCACATAGTGTCTAGCTCTGCCCCTGCTCCTGTACCCACCCTTGCACAAGCTGCCCACCAACCAACCAATCAGGATGACAACCTTGATTTAGAACAAATTCCTGCCACCAGCCAACCTGCCCCCCTACAGCCAATCAGGCTTCAGCTCCCCCGGCCCAGCGCCCCAAACACAGAATAAATTACTGCTCAGATTCTTCAAGAAATTGTGGCACTGAACCTGCAGGGTCTGTCCTGGGATCAGATAGCCAGCCAATTAAAATTTACCCAAGCTACTATCATGCGGGAATTCAACAACCTGATGAACAGGGGGAATCTGATCAGGATGGCCAAGAAGCCCAAGAAGGCACCCGAGACCCAAATAACAGAGGCATACCCAATAATGCTTGACCTCCTTTAGAAGGACCCCAAACTTCCCTTGAACCAGGTCTAGAAGCAACTTGTGCACCATGGCATTTGGGTGTCTGAGTGCATGGTGCAGCTCTGGATGTATGGGAAGGTGGTATCAGTCCATGTGCTGACCAAAGTTGCTGGCAACCAATGAGATGGCGCTAAGGATTTTCCATACAATCAGGCCATTGAATCAACCCTGGTCTGATGCTTGAAAAGTCTATCAGATGACGTCATGTTTGTCTCTTACTACAAGCTATCAATAGCTTTTGACAATTCTGGCATGCAAGGAAGAACCACCACACAAAAAGGGAGGAAGAAGCTCAAGAAGGGGACGTTTATTGGTGCATTTCTGGCTATTTCAGCCAAGGGTTTTGTCTACTATCAGAAAAAACCCAGATTTCACTGATGATTACAAGTACAGCAACATTCTTGGTGGATTACTTGGCTCCTGGGATGGCTCAAATTCCAAGCACCAGGGTTTCTTGAGCCACCAGATAAAGGGTAGCTCCACTGTCCTTAAGCCATCCAGGGACGCGGGCACCAGGCCTCAGTCTACCCTGCCGGTCACACAGACATCCATCTGGCTGATGTTGTGTTCTTTAATATTGGAGATAAACTACGGGAGCGCCACCCTCAGGCTTTCAACGACCTCTATCTTGGGGTCCTTGATCACAATTTTCTCTTTGGTCGCCAAATGGTGACTGACTTGTTTGCGTAAATGGTTTTTCCTGTGAACATGGGCAGCCAATCACGTAAGGATAAGCGCCTTCCACCCCATGCTACAGCTGCCTACCAGCCCATCCAGCCAATGGCAGACAAGGAATATAACAAGCGTTATATGGCAGCTATCATGCAAAATCCTCCTACCCCTACCCCCACCACCACTACCCCCATCTTCCAGCCCCACCCACCTAATCCCAGACCCCCCAGGCCAGCACTGCCTCTTTGTCTTCCTTCCCGCGCTATACTGCCTACTAGGCATCACTCTCCCCCGCCCCAATAAACCCCCTGTTGCCAAACATTTTCTATTTATATTATCTTTATTTTGAATTTCAATTGTTAATGTTCTCTTTGTTTATAGTTGGTTTTATTCTTTATGTTCAGCTTATTTCTATAAAATCATATATTTACTATGCCATGTATCTAGATCCAGAACACAGTTATTTTTAGCACTCTGCACAGCCCCTTGTGAAAATATTAACAACAATTTGGGGATCAGCTAAATTTGAATTAGAAAATTATAGGTTAACTGTTTTTAGATAAATTTGTTACTGATCCAAATTCAAAACCTTAATGATAAACTTTAAGTCAATCAGGAGCCAAGTGATAAAGTGATTGTTGTGACATAAAGGGCCATTCAATAATTCTTTGATGCATGTGCACTAATTAATATGATTGGCTGGATGTTTTGCCATTGTATGCCATTGCCGCTGTGGAAAGTTGTTGGTGGACTATTGCTAACCCAGTAGCTGATTGGGCACTAGTCCATCAACAACTTGCCACAGCAGCAATAGCGTACAATGGCAAAACATCCAGCCAATCATATTAATTAGCGCACATGCACCAAAGAATTATTAAATGTCCCTTTATGTCACAAAAATCACTTTATTACTTGGCTCCTTATTGGCTTGAAGTTTATCATTAAGGTTTTGAATTTGGATCAGTAACAACTTTATCTAAACACAGGTAACCTATAAATTTTCAATTCAAATTTAGCTGATCACCAAATTGTTGTTAATATTATCACAAGGGGCTGTATTTGGGTGCTAAAAATAATATGGCAATTTAGAAACAATGCCAACACAAAGCAAACAACATATATTGAGATGAGCATAAAAAATATACACAATGGGTAAAAAAATGGGATAATGTAGCAAATGGAAAAACAAACAGGAATAAACAAAGAGATAATAGTATCAGAATAATACAGATTTTATTGGGGTGAAAGCTATAAAAACATATGAAAAGGTTAGTAAAAAATCAATGAGAGAATTGGAGAAAATTCTAAAAGAAATTGAATCTGCAATTGCAGAGATAAAAGAAATTGACCGCAAGGTCAAAGCAAAGATGAAGCCACCGTCCTTGAAGGCAAGAAAATTGACAAGGTGTTGGCCAAGGCGCTTATGGCCAAAATACCTGACACCTCTGAGAAGACCATCAAGCGTCTTCTTAAAATCCAGAAAAAAAGTTGTGAATGGCTTACAATTAAAGTCATATACCCTTTCTGCGCTGTCCGACTGGACCAATGACCCTGAGATGTATGAACATCTTAAACCAACCAAGAGGGCCCACAAGGATGACACTGAGATGCCTGCACAGCTGCTTGCGCCAAGAATGGCCAAGCCGGCCAAGGCTGCGGGCAAGGAGAAGACTTTAGAAGGTAACCTAATAATCATAATTAATAAAAATTTCCAAATACTTACCTTTTTTTGTTAGAAAACATTGACAGTGAACTCCACCAGGTCCTGGTTCCTTTTGCCCCCCACCTTTTATGCAAATTATGCCACTCACATGGCCAAGTAGCTGTATCTGTCCCCCCTGTCTTGCAGGAGCTTGAAGACAGGATTCATGGTACCTTCCCAATGTCACAGAAGGCATTGGCTGAGCTAACACATGCCAAGGGGGCATCTGAGTGGGAAGTTACTGCCTACAAGGATGCCTAACTGGTCTGCTTGGACCCAGTGGTTCTCAGTGGAGTTTACTGTGTAAACTCTGTTGAGCTTGTTTGGGACGTCCTGGAAACGCTCCCATTCAAGAATATACCAGAGATGGGCTGGGCCCATGCAACTTCTTGCTTCTTCTTCCTGGTGGAGCACACCCTATCTTACCTTCTGGACAACTTTAGCGCGCGGTGTCAAAATTGGCTGTTGCAGACGCAACAGCTGTCAAGAAAACTAAGATCCCTCTGACAGACTTTAGGATGGCCTGGAGTGCAGATGAGACAGGGCTCCCCTTGGCAATGGATCTTACTTTTGGCAAAACTAAACATGAGAAAAAAATAAGCACAGTATAAAACAAACTATGCGAGTTTACTGAAACCTTTGCTGGCAAAGGCTTCACCTCATTGTTTGCCTTGGGTATCTTTTCTTCTTTGGGATGAGCGCAAGAGTGGAGGACCTAGACAGGGTTCTTATTGGGGTTGACAAGGCCCAGCTCTCACTAGACGGGAATAAGGTCCCCCTGGGTACAACTCAGTTGACCACGTAATCCAAGACGCCCTTGTCCTGGCTGGCATCTTCAGGTTTGCAGCCCCGCCAGAAAAGCAGCTCCTCCATTCCCACTTCACCATCCTCCCTTTTACCAGCAGGCAAGAATACTTCAACAAGGGTGTATCCATTGTTCACAGTGTGGCGGTAGAGGTTGTGCACCACCTCCATCACAGGGTGGGTACATACTGCCAAACCCGCTATAGGTGCTCCTTTTTTATTCTCTATACCAATAAAAATCTTTATACTTTAGATTATTTTTATTATAATTAATTTTTCTAATGTTTATTTTTGCAAACAAGATTTGCAAAATATATCCCAGAGAAGGTCTTCATAAAAGCATAATAATATATGTTAATAAAATATACTTCTAATTCATACCTTTTACATTTAATTTTTTAATTTCATTTTTATATTTATTTGATAAGAGTGTTATAAATATATTTGGGGAATCAAGTATCAAGTGTTTGGGATAACCTTAGATGGCATAATAAAAAAAATTAATATAAAATAAATTACTAACCTTCATTAATAGTCCTGCTGAATGTGATTGTGGGCTTAGAAGCTTCTAAATATAAAATGATAATCAATAAAACTTAAATAGTAAATTAGAGAATATGAAAAGTTGGACAAGCTAGGCCTTTAATTGATTGGCTGGTTAGCAAGGCATGCAGGGATGAACAAATCAGCATGTCCATGGAATTTGGCCACTGTTGTGAATACCACTATTCACCATGTATTGATTTTGCCTTTGGTGGGCCATTTCAAAGACAAATCTCTTGCTTTTGATTTTGCCTCTCAAAATGAGTTGATGACTGAATCAGGGAATACAATTGTTTGGTTTCTTGATCCTGCGCAACTCACTCACCCCACTCATGCTTGTGGCAAGTGATCCTACCATCCTGGTAGTGTTTTGTGGTATTCCTAACCACTATATATTCCATTTCATATTCGCCAATAAAAATTAAGTTCTATTCACATTTTTGTCTTTGTGTCTTCAGTACTTCTGCGCCTCTCTCTAGCCACAACTAGTAGAGATTATTCTTCCAGGGCCGCAAGGTAATTACATAGCCTTCCCTGTCATCTAACCAAGACTTAGTACAAATCCAATCCTAAGGTTAGGATTTCTCGTTATGTGCCTGTGCTGCGCCTCAGAACACAACAAAAATGGTGCTCACTACAGGGGCTGTAAGCCCCTTGGTTATCCCTTTTGCATCCACATTTTCAGATCCTTTGCCTCTGCCTATACAAGAGCTGACTTCACCTGAAATTACTAGCCCTCTTAATGAGGAAGATATTGCCAACCCACCTATTACCCCTACTATACTGAACCTTGGGAATGGAACCTGCCTAGTTGCTTACCCCATGGGTACCCCTGACTTAGAACAAGTCATGGCAGTAGCCCTTGGGATAGCCCATGAAGGGGTCATCCCTTGCCTTCAGCTGCAGTTCAGTCAAGTGGAATACTATGAATTGATTGTGGCTCTTCAATTTCCACAGCATCTCCTCTCAGCAGCTGGCTCCACTGAGCACTTACTATTGTCCTTTGTGCAGCCTGCCTTGGCCCACCATCAAATGGTGTTGGGGCTCCATGTCCAAGAAATATTCTCTCTACAAGCAGCGGTTACTCATCACTGGGACCAGTTTGCTGCCTACCAACAGTGGATCCATTCCCTTTTTTCCTTGGTATCTGACAATCAGCACAACTCTGTTACCTCCCAGACCCGTTTGGTTAATTCTATCAAAAAAATGTGCCACTCCATCCCCAAATATGTGAGAGAGTGTCTACACAAGTTTCACCAGCTAGAAAAACCCTGGCAAACTCAAGTAGATTCCACTTTAAACGCTTATCTCACCAACTTTGAACAACTTGTGCAGCAGCTCAATGCATTCAGCACGTATTCATTTGAGCAACTACAGAAGGTAGCAGACTTTGCTGCCAATGGCCTTAATGACCTCAGTACAGTGTTTGGTTAAGAGAGAGCTGCCACCGCTGCTGCTATAGCCAAACTCCAGAGTCAAGTGGATGAATTATCTATGCCCAAGCCAGATGTTCCTCCCTCTCCCCCTTAAGATGACCTAGTGGATCAAGAGCAGAGAATATGGGACACTATTTGAGAACTACATACAACTACTTGCAGTCAGGGACATCCTACCAAAGCTCCTCAACCTGACCCCCAGGTGCTTGAGTTGACTGCCTAAGTATCAGGAATATTCCTGAAATAAACCAGATTTTGACTGAGGAAAAATGTTGGAAACAAGTAGAGAAATGCCCAAGACAAGGGGCAAAATTTGATAGGGAATTTCCCCCACTATCAGGGAAAAAGAAAAATCAAAATTTGGAAAAACAGATTTTTATGGAAACCGGAATAATTTAACATCTGGGCAGGCGCCTGCTGTCGCTGCGCAGATGCCTGCCCCCCTCTGCCAGCCCCCCGGCACCCAGCCAGCCACCCGCGAGCCTCCCGCCAGCCACCTGCCTGCCGCCAGTCCCCAGCCCGCCTGCCAGCCCTCTGCCAGCCTCCCACCCGCCTGCCAGGCTCCTGCCTGCCACCTGCGCACCCAGCCCGCCGCTTGCCCCCAGGCCACCCACCCGCTCCCTGGGCCCCAGCCAACTGCCAGTTGCCCACCTGGGTCCCAGGGCCCACTCCCCAGCCAACCAAAACCCACCATGACACCCAGCTAATCATAAAAGTCCCTTGAAACAAGGGAAAATTTTAGGAATAATTCTTGGGCCCAAGAAGAAGGGCAAATTCATGTTTCAAAAACCAGACCAAATTCTAAAAATATAGAGGAAAAGCCAAAATTAACTTCAGAAGATAAAAATAACATGACCTACAGCCAATGGAACCAGGTGGATGGCAACAATCAGCTAGGCATAGACTTCAACCAAACTAGCATCCCCAAACCAAAAATAGAAGTGTTTAAAACCAAGAGTTGTCATCACCACCTGACCACCCATCCAGAGGAAATTATTGGTCCCAAGCAGAACTGTCTAAAACCCCAACAGATTGTCCAGGAACAAGGGTTTGGCCATCCCTTCAAAAACCAATTCCCATGACCAAACTTTTGGGGACTCCAGTCCCCTGTTTTCACTCCCATTTGCAAACTTTGCAAGTGGGGCCCCACTATAAGTAAAGGATCTCCTCTCAGTAATAGCTTGTGCTATTATTGAGACTAATACCCTCAATAAAATGAAATTTTCAACTTAAACTACAGTTAAAACTTACAGATCAAGCCCCTGCCAACCCTCCAACCCAGTGAAGATGAATCACCTCATCTTCACAGCTGTACTCACAGCTTGCCTTGGGATTGGAGGCTACCAACAGAGTTCAGAGTTCTTTGGCCCCTCCATAGAAGGACTAGGATATGACCCATATCACGACCCTGGCCAACTTAACTCTTCAAACACTGGACTCTGGCCGCCTCTGGTATCTCCCCATTTGACACTCTCCATAGCCATGTATATGTCTGCTTACTACATCCTCATCTACTTTGCTGGGAGCTTCAGACACTTTAACATACACAACAAGGTATTCCGTTGGCTGATGACGGTGTATCCCATAATCACTGCCTTGACGGGTTTCCAGTTCACCAATTTGCTACCATACATACTCCAAGTGATGCCCACCATTTCAGGGTATTACATCAAGTTGCTGAGCTATAGCAAGTGTTACGGAAATCACTGGATAATATGAAGCCGTTTCTAAGTGATGGGGAATTACCACCCAAATCCACATAGAATTGATGATTAACCACCAACGCAGCTTCAGATATTTTTTGTGAAATTTCCAATTGTAACTCCAGGATTAAGTAGAAAAATTAGTCCTAACCAAATTAGTCCAAGATAAATGACCTGGGAAAGCATCAATGCATCTTCAGCGTAAAATTCTGGGCATTGGGAAGTAGCACAATTTTCATTTTCAATAACGGGGGGAGGAGCTGCAAAATTGGCTGGCATGAAATTGACATTGGGAGGCACTGACAACAAAGTTCCAGTTGCAGGGCCCCATCTTCCAGAAATGATTTGGTTCATAATCAGATTGTACAGAATATACCGCAACAACCTGATCACAGGATGAATTTTTAAAATTGAAATTAGAACTTGGGATAAATGATCTTTATTGAGTAAATTTAGGAGGACTCAACTCTTAGAGTTGAAACAGGGAAAATTATTCAATATATATCAGAAAAATTGACTAAGCAATACCACCTGAGTCTTGACCTCCTATTACTTCCACATTGTCAAGTAAGTATCTGGTCCAGGTTGCAAAGAACCCTTGTATGACTAGTTTCTGACAACCATGCTGATTAACAAGCTCATATTGGGTGACCCTTATATTACGCCAATTTATCAACGTCAGTTTGAAAGGGAGAGCTGGTTTCAGCTGGCAGACTGGAGCAGCTGTGACCCATTTTTGATTGACCGTTTGGTTTAAATCCGTTAACTTGGTCAATTTTGATACAAGTTTTCTGGCTTTCCAAGCCTTCTTACTTGGACGGACAATACCTGGCATTATGGAACCTACTGTGATAGCAAGAGCTTGCTGCCCTACGTGAGATGATGGCAACTGCTGCTAGTCCAGTGGGGGCTGTGGACAAAGATGATTGCTGCCCTGGCTTACCAGGAGCCCCTAAAATTTAATGTGCTAGGGAACTAATTGCCCTAGCTAACAAGGTGAATCATTTGAAGCGGGATCATACTGAGCTGGATAGAGATGTATGAGATGAGTGAATTGATTGACTCTGTGAACAACAGGTTTGCCCCTTGCCTCTCTGTGGGGCCATCCCTTACTTCTTGACTGGCTGAGCTCTCCACAGTAGTGATCACCCAAGGTCAACGCCTAGATGCTACTGCACAACAGACCACTCAAGCTGTCAACACGGGTGCTTGCGCTGTTGAGACCCTGACTACCCTCAAAGAGAGTGTTTGTCAGCTATGGGCTAGACAGCCCCCTCTGAATCCAAAGCAGAGTTTTCCCCGCGTATAAACATACTCAATAGCAGCAATAGTGGCCCAACTCCCAAAGCACACTTCAAGCCTACCTTTAAGAAAGTCTTTGATCCCAAAACCTCAACCATTGCAGCTTTCCTAACTATCTATAAAACTGCCATGAGACAAGCATCAGATGAGGTTAAGAAGGAACATATTTTGACCTGTCTACACCCAACTTGTCAGGAGGTGGTGGTGGTGCCTGAACTACCCACCATTAAGACATGGGAAGAGATGAAGCAGCTTCTGATTGACGAGTTCAGTGGTGACCTTAGCCTGGAAGTAAAAAAGGATGCTTTTATGCACATTGCTTTCAAGCCTAAGGAGATGCTAGCTGAGTTTGCAGACAGATTCTACATGGAAGGACAACAACTGATAACAAGAAGACAATTGACAACCCATGAAGCTTACATGGCTTGCGCTCAAGCCCTCAAAGTTAACCAGCTTCTGTGCCTTCACTTCAAAGCCCATAAAGCTATGCTTTCCTCTATGAAGAGCATAAAGACACTGTTGCAGGACATGTACCTTACCCATTCTGGAGCAGTTGTTAGGGAAAGTTGATCTGCTTCTAACTCTGGTTTGTCTTCCCGTGGTCCTCACATTCTTACCATGAACTTGCAAAATCCTCCTCAACGCCAAGGTTATCACAACTGTGGTCAGATAGGTCAACATTCTTGAGTCTGCGTCAACCCAAGGGTTGAAGGGGCTAATCCAAAAGAGCAGGCAGGAAAAAAGCAGTCAACCTAGAGGCAGAGACACTCTTGGTTGACAATTCTTCCCAGTCTCTTTCAATCCTTCCCTCTATATCTGACTCCAAGCCTGCTGACAATGAGGTTCCTCCTATCCTCCTCTTGTTCCACAATATCTCTGATGACTCTGACCTGAATGACTCTGATACTGACAACGCCAATGTGTATGGGTACTCTGTTCTGGCTATTCTTGAAACCATTACAGTCCCCTATAAATTGCACTCAAGAAAGACTACAACTACCGCTAAGCCTTTGCCTGAAGCCAAAGAAGTTGTCTCTTACCCTTACCTCACTCAAGCTAAGAGGTCCCCTGTGCTAGTGGAGTTGTCAGAAGAAGCTGACAAGGTCACTGACGCTGTCTTCAAGAATGTATCTGTTTTGCTCCCTCTCCAAACTGTTTATAAGGAGTTCCCAGGATTAAGATGCATGATTGAGAAGTGGGATAAGGAACTAGCAGAGGATCAAGATATTTTGGCTGTCCTTCCACCCTTTGGTTGCACTACCACTTGAGTAGAGATATCCATTCAAAAAGTGAAGATCAAGGCCGTTTTAGACACTGGCTTGTCAGTAAACGTTGTCTCCTCCAAACTTGTGAAGAAACTCAAACTTGCCCCAATCTTAATTATCACCAGTTGTATGGCACAGCTGGACTTTCTATGACCTGCGCCATATGGGCGTACTCCGCTCTACCCATGCAGTTTGGCAAGCTTCTCCTAGCTGAACCAGCAGTTGTCTTGGAAAACAAGAGTTACAATCTCTTAGTTGGCAATCAATTCCCTAGGGAATATAATGGGATAATCAACTTGAAAGATGGTTACCTCTCTATTATGGGATACAAAGTCCCTCTGATCTTTGAAGAGCCAGTTAAAGTTCCCGGGAAACGTCTCAAGACATGTGCCTTGGAATATCCCACTGGGGTTTTCAACCTCAAGTATTGCACCCACTCTTCAAACATGAAGTGTCCACCCATGGCTTGTCCTGCGTCTGAAGGGATCCCTCTCCTATCCACGTTCACTGTCACCATTCCCCCTGGCTCCCAGGCCATCCTAGACTCCCAGATATCATATGAACTACCTGAACAAACCTTCTTGGAGTTGTACTCTCCCCCCTTTTTAGGGCGCAACAAACCTTATCTCTGTCCTGGAATCCTAGATGTCTCCCATAAGGACCCTGTTCAATTTTTGGTAGCCAACCTGACTGCACTCCCCATGACTGTGTCTAGAGGGCAGGTTGTTGGATATGGCAAGTTGTTGAGCGCTTCTGATGTCCTTTCTCTTCATTCCATTAGCACATTCCAAGATTTTAACCATCCTGAGGATGAACCCCAAGTCCTATCCTTGTTCACTGCGCAAGACTTTCCACAATTGTCCCTGGTTCAGCAGAAAGAGGTGCTAGACTTGCTAGACCAATTTTTTGACATCTTTGCTAAGGAAAGTACCAACTATGAGTTAGCCAAAGGCATTATCTATCAGATTGAAACTGGCAACGCTACTCCCTTCTGTGCTAAACCATATTGCCGCAGTTGTGTGGAGGACGCCCAGGTATCTAAAGAGCTCAAACAACTGTTGGACGCTGGGATTCTGGCACCTTCCCAAAGTCCTTGGGCATCCCTGCTACTCATCTTAAAGAAGAAAGATGGAGGTCATTGTATTGTGATGGACTACTGCCAATTGAACTCTTTGACCAAGAAGGACTCATACCCCTTGCCGCATATTGATGATGCTCTCCAACGTCTTGGAAGCTCTAAGTTTTCTCTGCAATGGATCTGGCATCTGGATACTAGCAAGTTGATCTGTTGCCCAAGGATTGCCAAAAAGCCGCACTCATTACATCTGAAGGGCTTTTTGAGCCTACTTGCATGCCGCAGGGACTCTGCAATACCCTGGTCACCTTTCAAAGGGCCATGGACTCCATCCTCCGCGACTTGAAGTTGTTGTTCATCCTAGTATACTTGGATGATATAACAGTTTTCAGCGCTACCTTCACTGATCACCTGGCTCACCTCAAAGAGGTGTTCATAAAGATTTGAGAAGCTGGCCTCAAACTAAAGCCTTCCAAGTGCACCTTCTTCAAAGAGCGTCTTGAATTCTTGGGCCATGAAGTAACCCAGACAGCAATTTGCCCAATGACTAGAAGGTTGAGGCCATTGACAAAATGCTTCTGCCCACCAACCTGCAAGAGGTACAAGTCTTTCTAGGGATAATGGGCTACTACAGACAGTTTATCCCTGACTTTGTCAATACTAGTGAGCCTCTAGTCCAGCTGTTAAGTAATGTCCCTTTTGAATGGACTGCCAGTCAGCAGCAAGCCTTTGAAACCCTTAAGCAAAAACTCAAAGAGGCGCCAATCCTAGTGTATCCTGACTATGATAAGGAGTTCATACTATACACTGATGCTAGCAATCTTGCTATTAGGGCTATTTTGGCCCAACTGGACAACAAGGATGTAGACCATCCTGTGGCTTACACTTCCTGCGTGCTAAACAAGCATTAGAAGAACTATAGTGTCATGGAGAAGGAGTGCCTTGCCGTGTTGCATGCAGTCAAACAGTTCCACCACTACGTGTATGATACCCATTTCACAGTTGTAATTGACCACGCTTTGCTTAAATGGTTACAACAACTTAAGGAGCCAGAAGGGCACTTAGCTAGATGGGCCCTACGTCTGCAAGGTTACAACTTCACTGTGTTCCATTGCCCTGGGATTCAACATCAGAACGCTGATGGGCTATCCAGAATGCCCATTCTTGCTTTACATCCTACAGAGGCTGACCAGTTGTACAAACTAATTGGATACCCTTCTTCTTGGGAGAGCAAAACAGAAGAAGTCCGACTGGCTTTGTCCAAGCTATCCAAAAATACCCTCATACGCGGCAATCAACTCTTCAAAAAAGGTACAAGATCAGTATCTGCCCTATGTACAACCCAGTCTTTGCCTCTTGTTGGTGTTGCAAGCCCATGAAGAGACTGGGCATGGAAGCATTGCCAAGACTTTTGACTGGCTTCAGAAGAATTACTTCTGGGAAAATATTTGCCTGCTAATCCCAGACATCATAGCTAGTTGCCACAACTACCAGCTGCAGAGGCCTTGAGCTGTGGCCCACAAGTTCAAATTAGTCTCCCCTCAACATGCTTTTCATACTGTCAGCATTGACGTGGTAGGTCCTCTCCCCCGCTCACGTTCTTGGTGTTGCTTTATCCTGATTGCTGTTGATCACTTCAGCAAGTGGGTAGAGGCTTGCCCTACAAAGGACATCACAGCTAAGACAACTGCTGCCTTCCTGTTACAGGATTTTTTCTACCGCCATGGCTGTCCTCAAGTGTTGCTCTCAGATAATGGGACTAACTTCAACGCCAAGCTGGTAACCTCTGTTTTCAAAGCTTTGGGGTCCCACCAGTCCTTCTCTGCCCCCTAAAACCCTTCTACCAATGGGGCTGTTGAGTGTGCAAATTCAACTCTGGTCTCCATCATGAGAAAGCTTACCTACTCTGACACTGCTAATTGGGATCTATACTTATCTGCTGCTCTCTTTGCGTATTGCCTTAGCAAACATTGTGTCACTGGGTACTCCCCCTTTGCTATGCTGTATGGGAAAGAGGCTACTACCCCATTGCTCTTGGGGCCCCCCTGCTTTCCTCTGATAAGGCCATGAATCCTGACAACCACATCAAGGATCTAGTCAACTGCATCATCAACATACAGGCCACTGCCTACACTTCTGCATACAAGAAAAAGATGTTTGAACTTTCTCCCAATAATGCTGGACACTCCCCCTTGCCTGAATTTGATGTTGGCAACCATGTTCTTTACTACCAACATAGAGTAGGCGGGCATGCGCATAAGCTGGACACTCTGTGGATTGGTCCTTTGGAAGTGACCTTCAAACAAGGGTCCAAATACACTGTGAAGCTCCTCTCCAGTGGTTGTACTTTTGCCCAAGTGCATGCCAAGTTCCTCCGCAAATACAACCCCCCTAAGGCCAATCTAGGGGAGGGCAATGTTGTGAATACCACTATTCACCATGTATCAATTTTGTCTTTTATGGGCCATTTCAAAGACAAATCTCTTGCTTTTGCTTTTGCTTCTTGAAATGAGTTGATGACTGAATTAGGAAATACAAGTGTTTGGTTTCTTGATCCTGCGCAACTCACTTGCCCCACTCATGCTGGTGGCAAGTGATCCTACCAACCTGGTAGTGTTTTGTGGTATTCCTAACCACTATATATTCCATTTCATATTCACCAATAGAAATTAAGTTCTATTCACATTTTTGTCTTTGTGTCTTCAGTACTTCTGCGCCTCTCTCTAGCCACAACTAGTAGAGATTATTCTTCCAGGGCTGCAAGGTAATCACATAGCCTTCCCTGTCATCTAACCAAGACTTATTACAAATCCAATCCTAAGGTTAGGATTTCCTGTTGTGTGTCTGTGCCGTGCCTCAGAACACAAAAGCCACAGTCTCAGCTGGGAGAGTGTGAATCCCGTCCTGCAGCAAATTGAACAGGTCCTCAGTCACAGTTGGGGTTCCTTTCTTGACAACTCGCTTGAGCCACTCAAAGGCTTCCTTGATGAGATTTAGGAAGGAAAAATAGGCAGGGAGGAAGAGAAGGTGTAAATTTGCTGTGGCCAATTGCTGGGGGGCCACTGCAATGCTAGTGTCAATCATTGGGAATTTCTCAAGAATATTAGCCATCTTATGGAGACCAACATATTCCAGCACAGTTACATTGGTGAAGCCTGAGCTTGTGCGCCTCAGGTGCTCCTAGACCAAGCAGAGGAATGACAGGATGGTCCAGCTATTGTGAGATCCCAATATCATTTAGTACAGCTTGACCCCCTTTAGACCAAGGAGAGCCACCATCAAACAGGCTGTGGCACAGACTGCAGCACGCCAAGCCATCCCGTCATTTGAGCCTTTGGGGACATACCCATACCCATTGCACATTGACAATGAAAATGCTGATTTGTCAATATAGTAGAATTTGACCGCCCTCATGGCTTTGAGGGCAGTGTACGCCTCAGCTTTTTCTGGGTCTCAATATTGGCTGGGCTATTACAGAAGTAGGGGGATACCCCAAGTTTTTCCAGGAAAAGCACATTCCCTTGAGCAGATGGTAGTAAATGGAAATAAAGGCCTCAACCCCAAAAGTAGATTTGATCATGGCCTGTATATTTGCCAGTTTAAGATGAAAATCTCAGATTATCCACCGGCAGATTGCCCATTTGTGCTCCTTGGTGAACATGGTTGATACGCACAAGGATTTCTCCGTGGCAAGGACTCAACCAGTGTTGATGAACTTGTTGAAGGTCTTGCTGGCGTACTTGGGATCCACTCCAACAAGTGCTGTGGCCGCCTTGTAATCACCAGATTCCTGCATTAGCTTAAGTAGGATGATGTGTTTGATATCAGGGATGCACTTCTGGGAAGGTGTTTTGGCAGTGGGGATTGACTTGTTGGCATTGGGCACAACACAGGGCATGGGTACCTTGGTGTAGAATGCAGCAACTTTTGTTAGCACTAACTGTCCCTCATCAGTTTTAAAGAACTCAGGCTCCTTGTCCTCTTCCTGATTGCCATCACTGACGTAAGGCTTTATATTTAGTGTCAAGCACAGGCTTAACCTTCTCCAGCATGGCTCACAGGACCAACTCTTGGCAGTACATAACATCAAACACATACAAAGTAGGTTCTACCTCCTTGTTTCTAACAGTTTTTGTTGTGGTAACCTTGGTGGGCTTCTGGGTCAGCTTGGGGACCCAAGGGTTGATGCTCTGCACCCTAGCAGTTTGTGCTCCTTGAACTGGCGGTGTCAGTGCAGCATCACTATTGAATTCTCCTCTCCCATCTCCTTCCTGAGTAGGCAGCTGAGTTTCACTAACTCTGTTCTTTGACCTGCGGGGCAACCACAACTGCGGCGCACAATATGTGCATTGTCACTCTGTTGTTGTGTACCTTTCATTTTATAATTTAATAAAATACTAAATAAATTTTAATTAAGTTACGCCCTAATTTTAATTTTTGCTTTTATCTGAATATGGATATTTAATTAATATTTTCCCCAATATACCAATTATAGATTTCTTGTTTCTTAATTAGTTGTTTCTAGTTTTACAACGCCCATTTTAGAATACCCAAAATAATTTCCACCCATTTTCCCAGATTTTACTGCTAGATCAAGCACCCAACACAATTATCTTAAAATTTGTGTTTCAGATTGTGTGCCCTATTTTATATACCTTGGTATCATTCTTGATTTTAATCCATTGCACACAACATTTGAGTGATTTTGTTTACATAGTGAGTTGCTATTGTGTTTTGTTTTTGGATTGAGTTTTGACACACTGCGCTTGGGCGTATTTTGTCACCAATTCACATAGTAAACATATGTACACCAAAAGTCAACTCACACCATTTTGTTTGTGAATCAATATATTTTGGATAGTATTTTGAATAGTTTCTCTTGGCGCGTGAGCACTTCTTTGCTATGTTGACCCATTATGCCCATTAACACCAAAAATCCCTGTTAACAGAGTGTATATTTTAACCTGATAGTTGGAATTCATTTAAATCTGAAATCATTTTGTTTAAATCTGAGGTATTTTTTGGTTGTTGACATAGCTTTTAAAACTACTTTAAGGCCTGTGCACAAGAAGATAATGGAATTGATCTGTCCCCAGCCAATAAGAAATTTGTGAAATCAACCAAAATCAACCAATTGAAATATTTTTTATCTCAGGAGGAAAACTCAAACAAGTATCAGAGAAAGCCAAAATATTGTAATCTTTCAGGTTATACAGAAGATTATGGCTATGGATGCAGGTGAGCTTAAATTTTAGATAATTGATGAACCCCCTGGGTTCACCCAGGCAACCATAATGAGAGAGTTCAACAGGGTACACAAGCAGGGAAATAGCATTAAAGTGGAGCATGTACATCCCCAAAAGGCATTCCAGTGTACACAGACTTATTTTATCATGCTGTCACTACTACAAAACAGCCCTACCATTAAAATCACTCTGGTTGGATACCAACTGGACCACTATAATATTTGATATCAAAAGCAAATAGTCCAGGTGTGGGTGCATGGAGTTTTAATCTTGGTGCAGCTATTCTAAAATAATTGTGAGAATGAATGGGTTAAGCCCACAAAATCAGCATACAGCCCAGAATTAGTGATGCTGTCTAGACAGCTCCTCACATCAACTAGTGATATTGTAAATTGCGCCATTAATGCCATTTTGATATGGCCTTCAAATATTGATATGTGCAAAGATTTAGTAGGGTTTGCTTTCAATTTTGGGAATTCCTCACCTTCTGAAAATGAGTCTGGTTTAATCTCTACTCATTCCAGATTATCATATCTGCCCTTGACTGATCCTGGTATGATCTCATCCCAATGTGACCCCTTCTGCCACTCTGTCTACCTAATGAGTGATCATTGACCCTTGTCTACTATTTAAGTAGAATAATTTCTCCTAATAAAGACAAGTTTATCCACATTTGCGTTGGCTTTAGTATTCTTTAAGCTTTTTCCTTTCCTTTTTGCCAAAAGAACTTTCACATCTTGTATTCCAGGAAATTAAGGTACATGCCCTTAATTTTGCCCTGAAGGCTAACCCAAGGCTAGCTTCAAACCTCAAATCTGTTGTTATAAAGATTTCCCGCTGTGTCCTCCTGGATTTTGTCCCCAGGAGCCAAAAACGACAAGTGATAACATACTTTTTTATCCTATTACAAACTGGCCATAGATTTTCAGAATTATGGTCCCAAAAAGGCCAAAATGAAGTAGGTGGTTTTAAACAAACAAAAGCCAAAATGTTTAGGGGCTTTTTCTGGAAGTTTCCCCAAAAGAGACTGTATTTTATAAAATTTCAGCAATTATTTAGCAGGTCCAGATACAATTCTGCCATCTATGTGAGAGAGGGGGGCTAACCTAACTAAGTTCAGCTCCTGTTCTAGGGGCGCAACCCCCAGAATGCCATCCAGTACAGGACTGTGATAGCCACTCTTAGAGGTCTCTATAAGGATATGGCAGCAATAGGGGAATTATGCTTTCAAGATCATGATGTCAGCTCCCAGAACTAACTAATAGTACCTGTATAAAGAGTCATAAAGCTTCAAAGTTCCTTGGGTTGGGGCAAGCATGGGTGCAACAGGATCAGGATTTTGAAGAATCATATTAGTAAAAAACAAACCCCTCCTCAAGAGTTTCCTTCTCTTACTCTAAATCAGAAGGTAAAATATCACCAGAGGAATCCCTCTCATCAAACAGTTGGCAAAGAAGATAGTTATAAGGAGCGCCTTTTGGGGAAGCTTCAAATATGGAATTAGGAAAGAAGAGAAGTATATCTTATTAGATAATACTTTAGACTTATATAGAATTGACTGTGGCAGGGATTTAGTTGGATCAAACCTAGGGGTTGGTCATGTGCAGAATGGGTTCAAGCCACTGGATACTTGGACAGTCATGTGATATTGCTTAGTTACCATTCTTGATATGTCAAACAGTATATTGGAAGGGCACCAAATCAGGTGATGGCTGGATGTTAAGTAGGTTGGCAGTAACCAGAATGCTTGTACATCCAGACCCTTGACAATAGTCTGATGGGGTTTCTCATAAAAGTTGTCAAATTGAAGGAGGAGCATTTTTGAGTTAGAAAATAGATGGAAAACTGAGGAGGCCAATATTTCCTAAAGTTCAGGGGAAGAAGATCACAAGAGCAACAAGAAAGGAGCCAATGTCAAGAATATTGATTTTAGAAAAGAGATTAGTGTGGTTGTGTTCTCCTCAAATTTTAGGCAGGGGTGCTGTGGGAGAGAGGGACAGCCAAGAAACATCAAGTACTTAATATTTGGATTCTTAGAAGCCAGGATTTTTTTTATTTTCTTTACTTATTGTAAAAAAAGAAACAGCAACATGAAGGCAAGAAGACAAAAGTAAACTAATTTTGACTTTTGAAGCAATAATCAGATAGATTGAAGTAATTTTTATAAGATTAAATAGTAATAAATAGTACTGAAACCAAAAAATTCAAAATATGTGAAACCAATTGATTTACACTACTAATTATTTCTAGGGGCAAGGCGGGCCAGGCAACATTAGAAATGATAAAGGGGGTGATAAAGGAGTCTTTTAAAAAGTAAAATAACTTAAAATGAATCCAAAGTTTGCACTTTGAAAAAAGAATTTTTTTAAAAAAGAATAGGTACTTTAAATTCAGAACCTAAATGTAAAAATGCGGGATTGTCAAATCCTTGGTCCAAATTTCAAATCACTTTTGCAGGCGGCTCAGCTGAGTGAAAATTAAAATATTTAATAAAATCAAATATTTAATTTGACTTTATTGATTTATTTTAATTGGCAAATTTCAAATCCCTTGAGCAGATAACTCAACTAACAAAAGACAAAAGACAAAACACAATAAGCAAATACAGAATACATGAATCAGAAATGCAGGACTCTTTTGTACAATTCGAGATTTCCTGTATGTCTAAAAAATCATAGACAACATGGAAAGATTAAGGAATCTAAAATTGCGGGATTGTCAAATCCAAGAACCAAATTTCAAATCAAAAATGAAGTGAATTTGAAATAAATATAATTTATGGGTGTCTCAAAAAGGATGCTAAAGGATATAGAGTGAATTTGTGCTAATTCTTTTAGAAAGCACAGGCATTCTCAAAAATAACCCTATTCCATTTTAGGATGGCTAAAATTTAGATGCTTGATTAAAGTAGATTTTAGAAAACACTAATGATAAAATAGAATTATATATTACAATCTATTTTTACCATGTTGCCTTTTCCTTGGCATGTTGATAGTTTATTTGCTATTGATAATTTACCTTCATTTAATTGGATAGTTTCACCTCCAGTTGGAAAGGCAATAGGAAATCAAGTTGCCTCTGTGAGCCCAGCTGTGGTCACAGAGCCAACTTTGTTGTAACTGTGCTGTTTTAGCAGATTTACAAGGGGGAAATATTTAGAAACTAGATAATACTTTTTATTGAGAGATAATGATTATATAAATAGTGTAAATCATGGATAAAAGGAACATGATAGTGTTGATTACACAGTGGGATGGTGAAAGGGATGGCTTAATCCTGGTAATGAGTCAAGCGCCAAAACAAGATATCCACCGTGAGGGATCATCATTTGTTCATGTTGTTGGATTTGGAAATTCAATTTGACTTCCTAGTCTGGCTTCAAGTGACTGGGTAATTGGATTGCAGGTCACAAACCTGCTTACTTGGAACATTGTTGGCAGGTCAAGCCTGCTGTTTTGACACCCCCAACTGAAGGTCAGCCTCCTCTGGGGGTAGGTTGCCAGGAGCCCAGGCGCCATACTGGACTAGCTGTTGTACTTTGACGGGTAGGGCAGTCTCACTCTGTTTCTGTCTTGCCTTACAGGGTCTCAGGCAATCATGTGTTGCAACCAAGGTTCAAACCTTGCCTGCTAACGTATCTTACAATACACAGGGGGCGCTCAATGAGTCATCCCTTGACATATATAACGTTATGAATGGATCTGATGGCAATGTCAAATGGTGGGCACTTCATCCTAATTAGGAGCGTTGCTAATTTGACCTGCTGATCCCCACACAAGTTATTACTTGGCTCTAAACCCTACATGGAACTCCCCACTATGCAACCCTCTTGTGGCTTTCCCATTTAGTATATTAAACACAATATCCTACAATAAACAACACCTTATTCTTATTATTCTGTCCTTTCCTATTGGACTGTTGTCTTCCCCAATTCCAAGTACTGAACTCTCATTGGTTCAGTTGCAACACATGCTACATGAACTTGTCCTGTTTACGTTTCCCAAGTCCTTGCACAAGGTAAGTGTTGTTTTTGTTTACCTTTAAGATGATTGCTGGGCTTACTTTCTCGGGTTGAAGTTTACTTTTGTCAATGTTCATGACTCAAACTTTGTTGCCGGCCTCATGTCTGTTTTAGATGGGACAAATGTCTTTTATAGATGCTTGTTTTCTCTCTCTGTTTGATCACTGAAGGCTGCTAAGACCTGGGGATCTGAGCAAGGGTTGACCTGGCTTGGAATTTCCAGCCTGGGTCCTGATAATGCTTGAATGATATTGGGCTGTGTGCAGTATACCAACTCAAAAGGGCTTTTCCTGGTGGATCTTTTCACACAATTTCTGCACACAAGTAGCACAGTTGCTAATTGCTTATACCAGTCCTCAGGTCTCCTGGCAGTGAGTTTGACTAAGGCTTGCACAAGGCTGCCATTTAGTTGTTCCATGCGTCCATTGGCCTGAAGATGATAGGGTGTTGTCACTGTGTGTTTGACCCCGTTCTTTGTGAGGTATACATTGGTATCTTTGGAGGTCAGCTCTTTGCCTCCATTGGTTATCAGGAGTTCTGGCTTTCTGAACTTGCTGATGATTTCCTTTCCTATGAACCGTCATATGTCATTAATGGTGTTTGTTTTCACTGCTTGAGCCACTGGCCAGTGTGTGGCAAAGTTTATTGCTGTAATGATATATCTCTTTTTGTTGTGCTTTACTGGCATTGGGCCTACAATGTTGAGAGCCCAGACCTTTAAGGGTAATTGTGTGCAGATAGGCAGTACTGACTTAGGTGATATCTCACTTCTTGCAAACTTTTTGCATACTTTGCATTGTTCTAAGACTTCTTGGACATCCCAATACAGGGTTGGCCACCATGCCTTATGTTTGAGGAATTTGTAGAGATTGCAACTCTTTGTGTACCCTAGGTCCCTATGGTAACGTAGGATGGTATCAACTTGCTGATGTGTGGGAACATAAGGGATGGTAGTTCTGTTGGACATTTTTTGATGTAAGGTACCATACATGTCTGTAAATAGATGCTTGTTCTTAATGACTGTTTCCTTTGTTACGTCTGTGGTACCAGGGGAAAATCTTTGTCCTTTATTTGCAGTACTAGAAGGAGCCAGTCTGGGTCAATCCCATTTTTCCCCTTGTAGCTGGGATGTACAGGCGCAAGAGTGTGTCTGCCATGGCAATTTCAGGAACAGGCTTGTACTGTATGAGCATATTGAATCTCTCCAAGAGTTCCATCCAGCGGGCCTGACAACAGGACAGATTTGCTTGGGTTTTGAAATATATGAGCAACTTGTGGTCAGTCAATGCTGTGAATTCCTCCTGTTGCTCTAGATAACAACGTCATTTGACTAGGTAGTGTACAATGATCAACAACTCTTTGTTGTGGACAGGATATTGGCACTTGCTGTCTGTCAATTTTTGCAATTTGTAGGCTACGGGTAGGAAGTCACTATTATTGTTTTTGATTTATAGTACTCCCCCAATAGATGCATCTGAGGTGTCAGTTTCCATTTGGTATTCCCCATCTTCTTTGGGATACTGTAGGATAGGCGCTCTTGTGAGCTTCTCCTTGAGCTGTCTGAAGCAGAGGTTGCATTGGGAGTCCATACAAACTTGGATTTGGCACCAGTTATGACAGATAGAGGGGCAGTCAAGACGCCACAGTCAGGTATGAAACAGCGTACATAGGCCACCATTCCTAGGAACGGCGGAGTTCCAACTTGTCTTTGGGTGGTGGCATTTTGAAGATGGCCTGTATCTTCTGACTTTTGGATTTTATGCCGTCTTTTGAGAATATGTGTTCAAGGAAGTGTAGTTGTTTGCGGAAGAACTGGTATTTGGAGGGGTTAGCTAGCAGCTTGTGTTGTGCCAGGGTAGCAAAGACTTCTTCTAGGTTCTTTGTAGTGTTGCTCCACCAAGAAGCTATAGACAATAATATTTTCCAGGTAAACTAAGGCGTGCTTGCCTATGTGAGGGTCAAACACCTTGTTCATGAAAGTCACAAAGGTCAAGGGGGCGTTGGTCATGCCAAAATTGAGTACCACACATTTGTATGAGCTGTATTTGGTGTGGAAGGCTGTCTTGGGGATATCTTCCACTTTAATACAGATCTGGTTGTAGCCTGCGGTTAAGTCAATCTTGGAGAAGACTGTGGCACCACCCAGGGCATCAAAGAGGTTGTCAATGAGTGGTAGTGGGTAACAATTTTTGATGGTTCTTCATTTAGGGCTTGATAATCTGTGATCAAGCGCAGGGTGCCATCCTTAACCACAAAGAAGACAGCAGCTCCAAAGGGGGATTGTGATGGACAGATAAGTCCTTTCTTCAAGGCCTCCTTAAGGTAGGCATATAAGGCATTGTCTTCATTTGGGGTCAAGAGGTAGATGAGTCATGCTTTGGGTACAGCTCCCTTGAGCTGAATGGAGTGTTGGATGTGTTTTTCTGGGGGTGACCCGGGTAACACTTCCTTGAAGATTTCTGGGTGACAAGCCACAATTTCACAATCCTGAGACGTAGTGGTGTCCTGGTGATATTTGAAGTTTATGATCTTGTAATGGAAGCAGTCTCAGTCAATGGTCTTGAGGTTCTCTTTTTTGTCCAGGTTTTCTGTAATATGTACAAAGACATGATCTTGTAGGAGTTGATCCACTGAGTCAGGGTATATCTAGTGGTTGATGCCTTTGCATTTGATAGTCAATACTGAGGTTACCCAGTCCAGTGGGGGTTATTCTTTCTCAGCCAATCCAAACCCAATACAATGTAAAGCTTGGGAAAATCAATGACGGGGTCTTGGATGGTGGAGTGCAGGTTCTCAAGCATGACAGAGAAGGGGGCAGTCTCCCTTGTCACAGCAATGTGTTGTTCATCAGCTAAAACCATGTTTTTAATCCGCAAAGGATTAGTGGTTAGCTTGAACTTGTCCACAAAGCTGCTGTTGGATAAGATTTGATCCACACTCAAGTCCAGTAGCACCAAGCCTGTGTAACTGCAAAAGTGGAAAGGGTAAGACATCAGTTTATTGGGGTGTCTGGCAATGGTGTAGAGAACTGGG
>QTSX02002423.1:0-81613 GCA_014839935.2 Entomophthora muscae
CTTCCTTTGTATTTATACCTACACAATGGAGTAAGGCACAGATATACATGAATTTCTCTGTGACCTAATAAAAATTATCTTAAAAATGGGGCTGTGACTCTGTGATCACACAATTGCTGTGACCATCACAACCCTACTTACAGGTGTCACAATTTTGCTTATCCTGTTAGGGTCTGGTCTGAAAATCTTATCATAAAGTTTAGCCTTTTATTATTTGAGGAAATAGCCTGAATTCACACCATCAAAATGGTGTATTGATCTTGTTCCAAGCTGCCCTAGACCCTGACTTATGGACAATAATTGATCCAATGACCAAAACATGCTGAATCCAAACCAATAAGGATCATAGAACTGGTCGACAAACACTGCAAATAAATCCAAGCATGAATCTACAATGCCTGAATCAAACAGATCAGCCAAACACTTGTTGGAAAGCCACTGAAAAGGAGAATCCAATTGTACGGGTTCTAGATCATGAATTGAAGGTCCCTGCAAAGGCAAACCTTCTCAATTGTAATATGAGTGAAATTGGTTCTGAGGTGTTTTATCTTCCAAGAAATTCTTCCACCAAGAATTGTGTACAAGAGCCAAGAAAGATCCAGAAGAATCCAGAAGAATTATGGGAAGGCTATAAAGTACCCATATCTCCCCTGCTTCCTATTGTGATCATTCTTAGTCTTGCCCAATAGTAAAGCTCAAGTTCATATCCAAGTTTGATCTATTATCAAGATTGTCATAGAGAGATGAAACTATGGCAGAACCCCCTGGGCCTTGACATATACTGGTAGCTTTGAAAAATGTACTGCAAAGAAGCTGGGGGAAGGGCTAGAGGATCAAGTGTGAGTCCCAAGCAACAGATAAAGTGAATCCTGAAAAGCTAACCAGGTGCATATTTAATACCAAAGCTCAGATCCTGCCCCAGGCTGAGTTGGTCTGTGCATCTCAGTAGATTTAAAAGCTGATGTGATCTGAAGCGGCAAGATTGAAAGCTGAAAGAATATTTTCTATGGAAATCTATCATGATAGAATATGATAGTGTTATTATTGAGATTGGCATGAAAAGCTTGTGGCCTTTATAGGGTTTGCAGCATTATATTTAAACTTGGTAGGCTAATGTGCAAAGATTTATAGTATGGAAGCAACTTTAAAGGTGGCAGAAAAAATGCATATTTAAATTCAGGTCATAAATATATGAGAAATCTTCTGGCAATTGTTTTTATGGATCTTTGAGACTGATTGTTACACTTGGGCTTTATCATTCTACAGATATACAAGCATCTGGTGTTGGATTATGCAACTTAAAATGAAGATTCAAGAGATAGTTTAAATGAACATTGTATTATAATCCCCTTTAAGTATATCTTCAATATCAGGATGATATCATCAGAGAACATTTTTATTATCTTCCCAAAATTTGCAGCCAATCCAAGGCAGCCCCTGGAATAAGTCAACGAGCTGGCCAAGCTGCAATTAGCATCAAAGTTGCATGCCAAAGCCAACTTTGTGGGGATTGAAAAGTCAATATACTCCACCCAACTTTTGTAGATTCTGGGTTATCCATCGCAATATACATTATACTTTAGGTAACCAAGTTTCCTAGAACCCAACATCAGCTTGAGGAAGATCCTTCGACTTGCACGCTAAAGGTGAAATAACGTTCAGCTGGAATGGATCTCGTCGACACCCAATCGGCACAATATTTTTGTGATTTGCTTGCCAGGACCCAGTTGAGCGAGAATGAGGTTAGGCGTCAGGCCGAACTGGAACTCAACTCTGCAGTAGAGACCAACCCCGATGTATCGGCTCTATCGTTGTTGCAAATCCTAAGAGCCCATAGAGAATCCCCAGGTAAATCAACCTTTACCTTAGATATAAGAGCATATAATAACGGGTTGGCAAAGGTCAGAAGCTATGCCGCTTTGATATTTCGAAGACTTTTCATCCTTCCTACTCCGTTAGAAAAAGATGAGGGTCTTGTTGATCCTGTCCTCTATAGTAAATTATCCCCTGACACTCAGGCTCGTGTGAGGCAGACATTGATCCAAGCACTTCGCGAGGAGGTGGAAAATAAAACAAGATATAAGATCTGTGATGTAGTTTCCGATTTGTTTATCTATTGTGAAACTTCCCAAGGTAAGATGCTTAAAAGCAAAGGCTCAAACCTCTTTTTAGTCCGCTGGCAAGATCTTCCTATTATCATTGTGGAGCTTTGTAATGAACCACAGAGTCACCTACGGGAATCTGGGTTTAAAATTATATCCTCTTACCCAGATATCATTCCAGATAGTAAACTTAACTCTGTGGGTAGCGCCTTTTGTAAATATTCAACCGAAAGTCAACCTATGGTAAGGTATCTTTTAAACTTGTTTATTCAGGATTAGGTTCTGTTAGCTTCTCTTTCAGCTTTTATCGCTTTAGTTATCAACTCTGAAAACTCTCGCCAAGATATGCTTTCACAATATTTGCCGCAGATGCTTAAGGTAATATTTTAATTTCTCCAAGCTAATCGGTTCAGGTTCTTGAAACTTTTTACATTGCCAAGGATGAGGCTTCAGTTTCTTCTGCCATTGAAGCTTTTATTGATTTGGCTGACTCGAAGGGAGACGTTCTTGTTAAATATATCCAAGATCTGCTCAAATTTTGTGTTGGAATAATGAGCGATGGAGATCTCGAAGATGGTTAGCGCTTTGAATTAGGATTGTTACTTAACCTTGATAGCTACTAGGCATTTAGGACTAGAACTTATACTTACACTGGTTGATGCAGCCTCAGCAAAATGCAAGAAATATCCTGAACTTGTTGAACACCTTGTGCCGCTTGTCCTGCAATGGATGGCCTCCTTTGAAGATGAGGAAGCTTGGTATATCACATCAGAGCTTGAAGATGGCGATGATGATTCATTCCAAATGATTGGGCAGTACGGAATCGATAGATTAGCCTGCTCGCTGGGTGGGAAGTTTCTTCTCCCAGTTAGCTTCCGATACATTAAACAAATGCTCCGCTCCGAAGTTTGGCAGCAGCGCCATGCTGCCCTTCTTGCCGTTTCAACAATCGGCGAAGGGTGCGCCAAGTTAATGGTAAAGGATATGAATAACATCGTGTCCCTGGTTCTGCCGTATCTCAAAGATCCCCACCCAAGAGTGAGATATGCTACTCTGAATTCGATTGGGCAGCTCGCGACCGATTTTCCTGATGAGTTTGCAGTTAGCTTCCACACCAGTATTCTCGGAATGGTTATTCCATTGCTTGAAGACTCTGCATTCCCCCGAGTTCAGGCTCATGCCGCAGCAGCACTTCTCAATCTGTGTGAGCGTCTGGATAAGACAATGCTTGAGCCATATTTAAGCATTCTTCTTGATAAGCTCTTTAGTCTGCTTAATGGAAGCCCAGCTTACATCCAAGAACAGGTCTTGACAACTATTGCCTCAATTGCTGATAGCGCCGAAGACCGCTTTGGCCTTTACTACGACTCCATCATGCCCATGTTGGTTACAATCATGGAGGGGGCCGTCGGCAAGGAATACCAGATGTTACGCGCCAAGGCCATCGAATGCTCCAGTTTAATTGGGCTGGCTGTAGGGAGCGAGAGGTTTCGGCCCAACGCAGAGAGCTTTGCAAACCTCCTGTATAAGATTCAGGGGGAAGTGACTGAGGTTGACGATCCGCTTGCATCGTATCTGCAGCAAGCATGGACGCGGGTAGCTCTGATCCTTGGGAAAGAGTTTTTAAGCTATCTTCCCCTCGTGATCCCTGAGCTAGTGGTTGCGGCTGATCAAAAGCCCAACGTGGTCATTTTAGAAAAGGACGAAGAGCCCGAAGAAAACTATCCGTCTGACCAGGGCTGGGAATTCCGAAGGGCTCATGGCCAGCAGGTTGGCATTCGCACATCGCTGATGGACGATAAATGCACAGCAATCGAAATGCTTATTTGCTATGCTCAGGCGCTGGAATCGGAATTTGCTAGCTATGCAAGCGACTTGATTCCCCGCATGCTGGCGCTGTTCAACTTTTACTTCCACTCGGGTGTGCGCCACGCTGCTATTCGTTCGATACATCCCCTACTTTACTGCCTGATAGATGCTGGCTATGACCGTAGTGACATTGACGCACTGCGCAAGGAAATCTTTATCGTCCAGATGCGCCAGCTCAACATCGAGTCCGAACAGGAGTACGTTAACCTGGTGCTGTCCAGCTTCCACGAAGTCATCAATGTTGTTGGGCCTCAAAGCCTGACCCGATCCGAAGTTGTGAAGTTCAACACTGTGGTCATGCCACGAGTGGAGCGAGTAGTTGAGCAACTGTCTGAGTATGCTCGGGTGAGTTCCCAGCCAGACTACGATGAGGATGAAGTAGATCCTGAGATCCTAGACGAGGTCGCATTCAACCAAGACTTTATGCAGACACTCTCTCAATGCTTCCACAATGTGGTTCGACTACACGGATCTCAATTCTTCCAAGAACTTGTACCCCTTACAAGCATGGCAAACCGCTGCTTCGACAGCCCCAGCCCTCACGTGCGGCAGTGGGCTGTTGGCGTCTTTGATGACATTGTCGAACACGGTGGTCAAGAGGCAACTGCCTTCTTCCAAGGTTGCTTTATCGAGCCCTTCCTCACTCTTCTCCTGGACCCTTCGCCATTTGTACGCCAGGCAGTTTCTTACGGTGTTGGCTTATGGGCTAAATTTGGTGGCCCTGCCTATGCTGAAGGATGTAGTAGAGCAATCGAGCCTCTGTTTGCATCCATTGACAAACCTGACGCACGCACTCAAGACAACGATATAGCCACTGACAATGCAGTGTCGGCCATATGCAAGATCATGGAGCACAGCCCATCCAGCGTAGCTGATCCTGATAACGTAATTCAGCGTTGGTTAAATGCTCTGCCTATTAAGAGTGATCCTGAAGAAGTCCCTGAAGTTTATCGCTTCCTCTTAAACTTATTTGATCTCAATCACCCTCATTTAGTTGGCTCCCCAGCTACTCTTTCTCGCCTTGCAATCATCCTTGCCCAAGCGATCATCGATGACCTGTTGGACCAGGACCTCAAAAACTCAATCTTTGCTTCCCTCAGGAAGATTCTTCAAGCCAGCTCGGAACAATTTAGAAGCGAACTATGGAATAGGGTTCCTGACGACAAACGCAATCTCTTTACTCCCCTCCTATAGAGCCAATCAACTCCTAATCATCACTCCATTTAACAATTTATATCGTTGCTTACCTTAAAGGCCGATATGCCCATTGAATCAACCATCTGTGCTCAAGAGACAGCTTTGCCAATAAATTTTTTCTCAAAGTCATTTCACTCATTAGTTTGCCAGATACCCCTTTGTAATCATTTCCCTTAAACTTCAGGATCCACCACAATCTCTTGTAGCTACACATCAAACAAATGGCTAGGACAGGTTTGCGTACTGATATTTATATACAAGTTTAGGCTGTTAAAAATCATAGTAGCTTAATGAAACCAGTTTCCATATGTATCAAGCTGTCTAATGTAGATCCACACCTCATAATGATATGCTCATACAACACGAGCAGCATCGTTTGCATACTTCCATAACACTGTCGTGGCACATGATTGCACCATCTCAACAGTACAGCTGAGCCACTAAACCCAGTCCCTTACATCCAGAAACATGATCAAGTCCCAAGAACAAACCCTCAACCTTCCAAAAGACCTTTTGGAAGGTACCTCTATCCAGATAAACAACCCCAGTACCAAATCACACCCATAAAGACTTACCAGTATCCCAAACAACCATGAAGCCTCTACTCAATCCAACTCTCAACTTGAAGTATACATCCACTTTTATTATCCTATATATCCTTAAATATAAATACAACAGTGGTGGAAGAAGTAGGTTATCCCAGCCCTCTTTAGCACAAAGGTATCTCATCCAAGAAGGCAGAAGAATACAGCTCTCCCTATAGGTTAGACCAATCATAGAGGAACTTACATTTCCTTTTGAGGTCCCCAGCTTCAAAGAGATGCTCACCCCAACCAAGAATTTCATCAACCCCCTCCAGAGGAACCCTTGGTACTATCATAAACCCAACCATATAAACAGTTGCAGCTGTATCTCATAGGTATCATCAGTTTGAGTCTGACTCTGTTACAATTGACTGATGGTACCCATCCAAAGATATCCAAACAATCTCAAACCTTACCTGAGATCTATCTGGCTACATATGCCCCTCCCCATTCTATCCCCCTAGCTATGGTGTAATCCAGCAGCGTACTACTTTGGTACTTCTCCACCTGCCAACCTTTTCCTATGAAGGGTGCCATCAGTTTAATAAACAGTAACATCCTATCCCACATCTAATTGATCCCAGATAACCCTTGTAGGGACCTGGATCAGTTTTATCTAGCTTATCCCCCATACCCCAATCTATATTCACCCTGCTTGCGCTTCCAGTTGGTCAGAAGTGCATGATGTTTATATCATATGTTCCAGCACTACTCTCCCTCTCCTGCCAAGAGAAACATCTCCACGCCAGGTGAAATATCTCCAATTATATAGAAACAGGATCCCCTTTTGTCAGGAACCACCCATCATCCTTGGCTCTGTCAGTTGGCAGGGCCAGGTAAAAAACTAGTACTAACTTTATAATTTAGGAATCATATGGTTGAAAGGAGTTCATTTCCCCAGATAGGGGTAAGGAAGTTGATCAAGCCAGTCAAAGTCAGGTAGAATAATCTCAAGTAACCAGGAAAGGTCAGAGGGGAACAGCCCCCATGGGCAAAAGGTTTTCCTGCTTTAGGACTCAGGGTGGGGTAGATAGAGAGGTAGGCCTAACCAGCCTTGACTAGGCTCACTATCAATATAAGCTAGATAGGGAATGTAGTGTTAGTCATTGCAGAGCACCCAAGAGTACAGTCCTTTGTATCTGTCCAGAGGAACCTCAGGAAGCAGAATCTTAGTGTACAGGAAGTGACTGTTACTACTTCTTGTAGGTTTAGTATCAGGTAATGGTTGAGGAGGGGATCTCTCTAGAGATGGGGGTCAGAAAGAGTATTCAAGCTAGAACATCACTGCCAGAAAGCAGGGTATAGATTGGCCAAACTAAAGGATCACTACAATCTTTATTGGAGGATGGTGACCCTAACCAACTGGGAGAATAAGGTTCTTATACAAAATCTTTGGCCACCAGATCTCTCAAGCTCACTTGGGATGAGCCTTTACATGTGAATTTGATCTGGGCATGCAGTTGATATGTTTTTTTGGGCAGCCTAAACCCTCTAATAAGAGTTTACCTGGGAGCACATTATCTGGACAGGAAGCTTGGGTTAGACAATAGCAGGTTAATTACTCTAACTTTAAACAGCACTTGAGGGTCGCTCTCATTACTCAGGTCAACCCATTTATTTTTCAGGATACAAAAGAGTGTTGCCCAAGCTCCAGGGATCATCCCTAAGCCTTGGCCCACAGTAAGGCATTTATTTGACTCTTGTCCTCTCTCCATCTTCCCTAGCAACAATCATTTGCTGGGGGGAGCTACTGAGGGCTGATCCCAGTTGGCTTACCTTTTGGAGACTTTCAATGCTACTAGTGGGGTTTCTAAGCCTATTTTAATCCCTGGGTAACAAAAAAAGTCTTGAAAGCAGTCAGATTCTCCTGTGACTGCCAGTACCTCTGAGATCTGCCTACAACAGCTGGTTGTTTCTACTGTTAGGAAGGTCATGAAACTATCACTCTCTTTATGCCAATCCTCACTCAGCTTCTCAATGTCTAAGTACTTCTGAAGGGCTTGCCAGGCCAGGGAGAGGTGGTTGATGGGCTCCCATGTGCTCACCTCTATTAGTGTACCAATTCATTTCCTGAAGCAGTGAGGTTTATGATAGAGGTTTTGGTGGCTGGGGATACATTCTAATTTAGGCTCTGTGGGTCTTCCCACCATAATGAGTGAGGTTTGCTTTCAACTCCTGGTGGGGCAGGGAGTTCTGCTTCCCTTGAACAGCAGTGAGCGGCAGAAGACCTTGTGGATTTTCCAGGTGGATCACAGCTCTAGGCAAAAGTTAGTGTCTCCACCAATTTCTGGGACTTTATGAGGCACTGTATGGGTGTGTTAACTTGCGGCTTGGGATGTGGAGGGGGACCTTGCTAAAAAGTCTGGAGCTGTTTTTAGATGAAGACTGATGATAGCAAATAAATAGTTAGTTGTCTAATCACCATAGATCAGTACTGTCATATTTGCTGCCCAGATAAAATGACTGGTGTCTGGCCCAACTATGATGGTTGAAATTTGCTCTTCAGGTATTTGAGTACTAATAAAAGGGGAACCTATTGATACTTCAAAAGGATAAATATGTGCCCTGGGATGGATATATCACATGATATCAGAACCCTAAAACCAATTCAGGCTACAATAAAGTTAGTGTTCACTTCCAAATGTGACAAATGAAGAGGAGAGTTCCATTGCTTCACAAATATATATGGCAACACAGACCAGGCCATCCCTAAACCATAGAGATAGTGATGGGCATTATCAGTCCCCTGGCTGGAGTAGTGCTCAAGCCAGAGAAACCATTACAAATAATAAGTGAAATGGCCACAGTGAGAAAAATGAATTGAGATAAATGCAATTCCAGCACTTATTCAAACACTGGGATAAATGATCCTTTCATAACAGATTTCCCAAGATTTAATAAGTTAAATGATGGGAATGATTTCTATGAAGAAATCAAAATTCCCAGCAGGATTTACTATTGTTGCTTTATTGCTGCTTTAGAAACCCAAGATAGATATCAAGGAGCCAACTTAGTGGGATGTATGGAATTGAACCCATAAGGTTCATAATAAATTCAGAATGGGCAAGAATACCTCCAGTACATAAAATATGTGAAAGCCAACTATCTAATTGAGAATACCTGATATCCAACTATGAGAGTTGGGCTTGCTACACCACAAAAATGGTAGTTTCTCTTAACATATCTTATGGGTAGCTTTAAGAGGGAGCACTTACTGATACTGTTCAATCATGGGATGCTTAAAACCACAATATGATAGCTATTAAGAGAGGCAGTTGCTAGAACTAATGACTTGGAGTGTTTAAAAGGTAAATTTAATTACTTTGCAATAAAATTCCAGGCTAACCACTTGTGTAAGGCCAAAAAAGTGCTACTCAGATATGAATGATGTAGTAGAGTAGGCTAGAACCATGACTTTTATCCCAAGTCAAAACAGATAGATTGAGACAACCCTTTATTGTATACTTACATGTGAATGAAAGGAAAGGGGAAGGAAAGGGAATGATATATAAAGTAGGGAGAATAAATTGAATTGTATTGGTTGATGATTGTATTCTTCTTTGACCTCATGTGGCTCACTTTATACCATTTCCAATGCAGGCCTTAAGAAGGGATTCACAATTGCATATAAATTGGGCTATCACAGATACCAATTTTTAACCACTGTTATTGTAAAAACAAGCTTAAGACATGGTATGATCACTTGGGAAAAGATTTCAAGGAGATATGAGGGTTTTAAACACAAGTTTTATTATCAATTTATGTTAGCTAATTATTGATATATGCTTACATTAAGGATGTTATTAATGCAACTGATCTTATCATAAAGGTGGCTGTCAGGAATGCCCTTTCAGTAAATCCTGACAACAATCTATTTCTAGGTGTGGGAAAAGAAAAGGTTCTCCCTATTGATTCTACTAGATTTCCTAAAATTATTGGGTTAGTTAGTAGTAATTATTCATTTTTACCTGATCATAATGGCTCCAATTTGGTTCTGGATGCTGGAATTTCAACAACAGGGTTCAAACCTGGGTCTTCTTCTGACCGCATTGACAGTCAATTGCTTAAAGAAACCGTTAGTTTTATCATTAAAGACAAACCATTACCTTCAAAAATCATTTCCAGCCAATCAGATGTTACGACAATCCTTTCCATGGATCCTTTTAAGTATTCTGATGACGCTGACGTTGGTTTTGATCTTGGTTTCATTATGACTTTCCTGTTGTCTACCATTTATGCTGCTAGTCCCTGCTCTCCTTCCCCAGTTTTAACTGGGGAATAGCTGGGCATCTCTTGCTTTGGCCTGATCTTTTGGTTTAAATCAAATATTGTTTTTAACAACACTGAGGTCAGTATAATGGCTTCAGTAAGTCAAATAATTCTAGTTTTAATTTCAAACTCCCCAGGATCTCCAAATTTCTCCAACTTCATTACCATGAGATTTGATCTCCTTTATGTTTTCCCCAGTTTATCATTTTGCTACCATGCTATGTAAAGCTGGTAAGTTATGGTCTATTACTTGTTCAATCAATAAAGTCTACATTCACTCACTGTGAATCATTTTGCTTATTCTTTTATAACTTGACCTTAAGCTTTAAAATCCAAGATCATGAGATTACCCAAGACTCCTCCTATGAAGTCTCTTGGGTATAAATGGTTGTTTTGGATAATCTTGCTGCCGGCTGCAATGGTCAGCATTTTGATGGGTTTGCGCGCAGATTCAGGCACCTCTCCAGAAGCACAATACCTCAACAGCTCTTGGCGCCGGGTTATACCAGGAGTATGGTATACTGCTACACCCTTATCTCATAACCCACCTCTCAGAGAGGAGACCAAGAACTATCAATCTGCATTCACAATTCCCGAGCCCCAAGTCTTCTGTCCCTTGGCTTCTGCCTTTCTCCTGTGCTACCTTAGGGCATACTTCTTTTTGGGACGGTTCAACCTGCTGTTGGGCAGATATCAAGTGTTCAGAGAATTATTTCATTTAGGAATGGTGTCCTTGCCTGTAGGATCCTTGGTAACCGGATTAAATCCCTCTGCCATCATTCATCACCTAGGAAGATTACTTCCTAGTGGGTGGATGCCTGACAGTGGCAGACTTGAAGATTTTAGCTAATCACAAGTTATGGTTTCAAGCTCTTTTCTGGACTTGAATAAATCATCTAGAAGCTATCTTTGCATTCATAGCTTATTATTTAGTATTTGAAATCATTCATGAGTCAAATAAGCTAATGTATAAAAATTTTAATAAAGCCCAACACTGTGCAAACAGAATTATTATGTTTGATAAATTTATTAAGCAAAGTGGCTTGAATCATTGTCATCTTTCCAATGAATGTTTATAAGTGTTGATTTTCTCAGTATTTTTTAAGTTAATTTATATTTGCAGACCTTGCCTCCTGCACACCTGAAGTCTGGGACTTGTCAGGGTGGGCCCTGATAACTTGGGCAAAAAAGAAGAATAAAAAGAAAACCACATGATATTAGCTTCTGGAAATTATGTTTGGAGGGAAACCACTATTGCCTAGGTACTTTAAATTAACAGAATATGCTGAGACATCACTATACAGTCTATAATGTTTTGGAATTTTTTTGAAAGCATCTTGAAACATTTCTCTGGGATAGTTTGTAAAAACAAAAGAGAGGAACAAACCTCATGGAAACGTTTCCTAGAAGCTTTACTACAATGAAAAAAGTTCTAATATAGCCCAAAATTTCTTTTCAAAGTGCTTTGTTACAAGTTCAGAGTGCTAGCTAACTTTGGGAAATCATTGGCAGACCAAGGGAATATCAATACTAAAGATGGAAAAACATCAACACCCACTATTAAAACATTGACACTCCTATTTAGGAATTAAAAAACTGCAAAGATGGAAGTAAAGTGCTTCAAAATAGATGGCAAATGGTTCATTGGCTAAGTTTGAGGTCTATTCTACTGATGAAGGTCATTGATAGAGGATATGAAGGCTTAAAAATGATATAGAAAACATAGCAGGAATTCTTTAGGAGTTTAGTAAGATAAGAATAAAAGCTAATTTTATGATGATGAGAATGTTGCAAAAAACTAATTAAGCCTCTGAAAGAAACATCATAAAAACAGTTGACACAAGGGGATATATATCAGAGATCATATGGTGGAACTAGAGAGATCCATAAGAGCATCCAGACACATATACAGGGAAATAAGCTGACACCATTATTTATGAGCTGGTAGATTGATGCCAATCCATAGCAAGCAAGGACTAAAATCCATAGATTAATAGAGCTGTAGAGCAATAGTATAATTTACTAATTTAAAAAGGTTTCTAAGGGGATCTTACTTCTAAAGTTAATCAATATTGTTACCAACCACTACAAAAGTTTCCCTTTTAATAATAGGGAGAGTTTTCCAATTATCTCTTACCCTAGCTCTGATCAAGTATATCAGTTTAGAAATTGATGCAGGTTTTTAACGCACATCCAATCACCAGATGTTGACTGGTTAAAGATTACAAGAGATGTGAAGCTTTTCCCAAGAGGCAAAGAGTTTCTTTGGGAAGATTTTATAGAGCTTTTTAAAGAGCATTATTGAATCCAGGATGGGCCAACATAGCATATACCAGGATTCCCAAAGAAGACATTAGAATGTTTGTTATAAATGTGTTGGAAGAGTTTGTAAGCTTGCACACCTAGTATGATGTCCTTCTTACAGAACTTTCCTTCCTGAAGTATGGCACCCCAACTCACCTAGACCCTGAACATGACCAGTTATACACTCTGGTAGCATCTGGAGAGCATGATAACTAAAGTCCCAAAAGTCTTAAGCTCCCTGAGAGGGGGAGAGTCAACTGGAGAAATAGTATACCACAGATATAACCCAATATATACCAGGGTGCATTGAGGTGTACTATAGCAGAAATTCTATAAGGCTTGGCATAAGGAGTATGAAGATAACTGGGCCTGTATCACTGCTGGGATAAAGTGTAAGCTGGCCCAGATTTGTAGGCTTCAAGGTCAGAGATATCTATGGCAGCCTTAACAGTGGGAAATGCTGAGCTGAGTGAAGCCAAGAAAAAGGCAGTTGGTTTCATCCTAACTAAGGGTCCCAGTACTCTTGACTCAATACACTAAACCCAAGGAAATTTTTGATAAAGGTAGTACTTATTGGAGGTTTTTTTATAGCATTGAGTCTTAAGAAAGGGGTAGAGTTTAAGCTGTTACTAGAACATATTGAGGGATCTGTGAGTTATTGTATTGCAAGAAAGGCTTTGTGTATCATTAGCTTAAGAATGCAAGGCCTTCCTCAGGCAGCAGACTGCAGGCGCATGAGCTAGGTGTAAATTCACTGCCATCTCTGGCATTGGATTGCACAATCTTCCCCTGCTGCACCAAGAAAGACCCAAAAATGCCAGCCAAACCCCTTAATTCTTTAGAGGATTTAGCACACACAGTTGATGAGAGGTTTGTGCTAGCCTATCCCGCAGATCCATTGCCCTTGGTTGCTCCCTCCTGGGAAGAAACATTGGTTAATTTAGACTACTTATTAGCCTGGTGTTGCCCACTTTTAAAAACTATCAGAGCTATCCAATCAAAGTTTGCCATATTGATGCTTGACAACTCAAGTGAACTTCAAGTGCCTGGCACTTCTTCTAGCCAATCAGATCAGACCGCAGAAATTAGGGTGAAACTCTCCAGTCTCCCTGGTCCTATCCAGCAAAATTTCTCTTCCAGCCAATTGGATCCAGAGCCAAATGTCATGTGATCTCATCTCCTTGAAACCCACTCCTTTTAATAAAGCAAGAGGACTTTCAGTCCCCTGCTTGTCTATTTTCCAATTTATTAAAGTTTTGGATCCTGTTGCACTTGTTTTTAATTTTTATAGTCTTGGTTGGACCTCTGTTTGAGTTCCTATCATCTAGAGATTTTAAAGTGTTAGTTGTTACTTTAACTCTTACCTTCCACCACCCTGTTTTAAACCTGGTCCCTCTTCTGGGACTCTTGGAACAGACTCCAGCATATAGTTGTTTGTGTTTTTGCTTTTGCTTACAACATTTATGCTTGAACTTAAATTTTTTAGTTAATTTCAATATAAAATTCTATTTTTAGTTTGATTTTCTCTTTAAATTCTTCATTTTTGAACCTGCGTTTGTTTTCAATTGTTCCCAAGGCACTCAGGTATACCGCCAAGTCATCTGAAGCCCCCTGTTACTTCCTGCCCGTTCTCTTTGCCTGTGGGTGCTCCTGCTAGGCTAAATTTTATTGTTTTAATCCAAAACAAAACCACTCACCTTACCTAAATTTTGAGGAGAACACAACTATGATACTTCCAGTCATAAAATTTGTTGTATTTCCCTTGGTCCCCTTTTTGCTCCTCTTGTGGTCAACTTCACCAGACCTGTGGTTGAAAATCTCCTCTTCTGCGCGGCTCATGAGTGAAGATCCTTCCAGCCTCTTGAGTCTTCCTGGCGGTCTCCTTTATTCTGGAGAGGCCATGGTGAAGAGCTTGACATGTGATGACCTGGATTTGGAAGATGTTGACTATGCCTCCCTTGCTCCTGTGGGCAAGGAGACGCCAATGCCCTCCCTTCCTGGTCTGGAGAAGAGTAGCTTGGTGCCCTTATGCGCTCCTGTGATGTCTCCTTCCGCCCTCACCTGTACACCCTGGTTGCTCACCGGTCTGGCACTGATGGGACTGAATGCATATTTCCTTCAGCTGTCCCCTGTGTCCTCCCTGTGGTCCCCCCTTTGAGCGGCTGTTCTAGTTCTCCACTGGGCGGCGTCCTGGTGGTTTTTTTTGTCGGGATGGGAGCCAGACTTAGTTAGTTTAGCCCCCCTCTCTCACACTAGGGCGTTTAAGCAAAAGCATCCCTTAATTTGATGGCTGGGTATAGTGACCATGGTTTTGAAACTCAACTGGTTATAGTACAGCATTTGAGTTGAGGAGGACAAAAGTCCAAGAGGAGGCCAGAGAAAGATGTTTATAATAATAGAATATTTATTTAGAAATAACAGGAACTTATTTAATTATTTTTGTAGTCATTAGGACATAAAGGGGTGGGGGTGGCGGTGATTGGAACAAATTTTGTGTGATGAATAAGTTATTGTGGGACTTTCATGGTAATTGGCTTAGGACCTTATAAAGGAGTACAAGTCCCTTTCACACTGTCTGAATTGGGAAGAAAAATGACATTAGATTCATTTTATTAAAGTTCCAAGGGGTCTTGCTAGCCCTGAATAGGGATATATTTCCCAGAGCCACAAAAAAGGCAGGCTGCGTCCAGGCACAACCTCTTTGAAACCTGAAGGACCTCACTCATACTGTGGATGAGCGTTTTGTGTGGCCTTTACGGCCAAAACTTTCCCTCCTTCCTTGGAGTCCCCTCCCACTACAAAGGAGACATTGATCCATTTGGATTGTTTGCTCTTCTGGTGCTGCCCTGCCTTAAAACAACTTGTAGGACAACAAAAAAACATGGCCCCATTTTACTGGGCTTGCCTGGCTTGTAGCCCAGAAATTTGGGAGTAAGATTCCACATATAGTGGAATCCCAGTTGAGCAATTCCTCTGGCCTGGGGGTCTCTTGGCCCAAAGAAAAAGGATCTAGGGACATTCTGGCTATGACGTCAAAGGCAAGCATAAATGGTAATGTTGTGCCTGAGTCCTCGGAACTTACCCAGCCAACCAGGCTGCTGTCTCCTGAACCCGGGCCTGTTGCTTCTATTTCTTGGGCCCAGGTCATAGGTAGATTAGGTTGATGCTTCTAACTGGTCCCCCTTTCTACTTATAAAGCCCCCTCCTATAACACCCCCAGTAACATTACCCCTCTCATGCATATAATGAAAGCAAGGGCCATCAGGTCCCTTGCTTATCAATTATGATATTGATTAAAACTCCAGATTTTTTGCTAAATTCTTTTTTGTATTTTGTGGTTTTAATTCAATAACACAGATTATTGTCCTGACTTCTGCCATTTTTCCCTCCTACTGCTTTCCTTTGGTCTTGCTTCCCTGCTGTTTGCCTGCCTGTGGTTTTTGTTAGGATCTAATCCAAGAAGATTTGAGCCCTGTTTGGACACTCAAAAGTCCCTCAGTTCTTGCGGCCCTTCTGCCTGGAGTTTTTTTGTTAAAACTCATTCTACAGAATGTTGTCTCCTTTTTTAAGTCATTTATGGTGACCATAGTTTCTGTCTTCCTGTTGCTATGGACTACAAACTTAGTCATTTGGGATAGACTCTCCTTGGCTGCACAGCACTCTGTACCCAATCCTGACCTGCTCTCAAATCCTCCTTTGCATCTGATCCAGGTTACCATCATTCTCATCACCTTTGTCAAGTTGGCTTGGATAGGTATCTATCCTGAAGACCTCCCACCTTTCCAGAAGACAGGCATTGATGAATCCCTTTCTTCAGATCAGAACAACACCAAAAATATGTCAGTTTCAAACCACTCTCTCCCCTCTTTGTAGCAACTTCTTCCTATGAGTCTGAACTACCATCTCACCCAGGATTGTTATTTATGGTTGCTGTCAGGTGCCTTGGTTATGGGCTTAAATGCCTATTTCTCACCCTTTTCCCAACCTTCCTCTCCCTGGAGGCCTCTTAGAGCAGTCATTCCACTGCTGCATTGTATGGCATCCTGGTGGATGGTCCCACCAGGATGGGAGCCAGACTGTGTTAGTCTAGCCCCCCTCCCACAATCATGGTGGGACTCATTGAACACCCCCTGTGTCTTGTGATATATGTTGAAAAGCAAGGTGCTTATCTCAGTTGCACTAATTTCCTGACCACATTTATTGGTGAGGGAGAGGATCTGTCCTGGGCACCTCATTCAATTACCTGGGTACAGCTCTCTGGTTTCTTTGAAGATCTGGGGCCAAAGTGCATCCACCTTTTTTATGGTTGAAAGCTTGGCTAGATCTCTCATCAGTTTATTCACCTTCACTGGGCTCCAATGGATGAGAAATCAATCTTACACCTACAGCTGGTATATATTTCAGTTCAAAGTAGCTTCCATGTGCTTTAGGTGGCTCAGAAGCCACCCTGCATTCAATTCTATCCAGGTTGTTCAATCCAATGGCTCTGATTTCAAGATCTGGCTCACTCCCAATCACGCTTGAACAGCTAGAGGCTGCTTCTAAGTTAAACTTATTGCATAAAGACCTTGGTTTAAAGCATGAATAGTGAAAGAGTAGACCAGAAGGATGATGTCAGGAACCCACCCTTCAAGAAATAACTTCCCACATGATAGATTAAAACAGAGGGATTTAAATCAGTAATCATAGAGCCAATGGGTAAGGATACCATTCCCCAGTGGAATATTTCACCAAAGATTTGTTATCTACTGATAAAGGAATTGAAGCTCCCTAAAAAGGTGTACACTCCCAGGTATACAAGCAAGAAAGCAGAAGCAGAGGGAGTAACAGACTGGTAGGATTGGGCTTGACAAGAGAAGGCTATGGCTTCTCCTTAATTGGGGTTGGTAGAGAACAAAGAAGCAGTATACCATTTTTCCAGGATCACAGGTGCCCATTTTCCATTATCACAGTACTCAGTGTTGTTACCCAAACCAGGTCTAGTTTTTATCTTGATGTAGCCCTTGAAAAATTCACAGATTAGAAGAAATATCAATCATTTGAACCTAAATACCCAAAATTGGGAAATATTAGGTGGTTTCATGGTATTCTAAGTATCTTACAAACAATAAATATTAAAGTGTGATTTAAGTCTTTATTGATTGAGTATTTGCCATAAGTAAAGCTACAAAATATATATTTGGGGATGGGGAAGTTAAGGGAGGAAATTTACTGTTACATGCCACATAAACAAGGAAGTATTAAATCACAGCTTATCTCTGTTGCAACCAAGATACCCCTCTTACCTGCCAATGTATCTCACAATACACAGGGGGCGCTCAATGAGTTGCCTCATGATGTATCTAACAGTATGGATAAATCTGATGGGGATAATGAGTTACAGACACTATCTCCTAATTAGGAGCCCTGCCAATTTAATATTGCTGATCCCCACACAAGTTGTTCCTCAGCTTTGAACCTTACATGGAACCTGCCACCATGCCACCCCCTGGGGTCTTGTGGCTCCCCCATATAGTATGTTAGTCATAATATCAATTAACAAACCTTATCTTATTTTTATCATTCTTGTCCTTTCTATTGGACTTTTGTCTTCCCCAATCAAATACTGAACTATTATTGGTTCAGGTGCAACAGTGATAGCAGCGGTAGGTTGACAACCTACCTAAAAGAAAATTCCCTTAATAAAGGAAAGATTACAGGCCATATGGCTACTCCACACCAGAAAACCTTCCTCTCTATCTCTGATGGGGACATACCCAAGGGATATATTATCTATCAGGACCAGTTGGTGCTCACAAGCATTTACAATTGTCTCCGCCTAGGGCAACACAAAGCCAGTGTCACACCACCACAGTCAGACTTTTCACAATGCATGCTCAACCTCCAGCTGGAATCCTTTGCAGGTGGGGTAAAAGGAGCCAATATTGTCAGTTGGATTCAATCCACCAAAACCTGCCTCTGTATCTGTCAGGTTCCCAAGCCCATGTGGGTTGCCACTACGTCTGGGCACCTCACGGGTCCTGCCGCTGTGTGGTTTACCAACTGGGACAGCCAAGAAATTGAGGTCACCTGGGCGGCATTCCGGGATGCCGCAAAGTCCTGCTACAGAAAAACCTTCTCGCCTATTGTGGTGGAAACTCCCCTTCTAGCTATTAAACAGACTGGATCTGTTCCCAAGTACCTTGCTGCCTGGCAGCAAGCACTTGTTGCTGCTCCTAAAGCAATCACTGACAGAAATGTTATGCCACTCACCCACATTGTCAATGGGATCAAACCCCATATCTGCAAGTGGGTTTCTGTAGGTCAATGTACCTCCATTGATGACTGCTACAAGGCCAGTGTGGAGGCCAATAACCAGGCTTCAATGGGTTTCTGCCGTACATATGATGCTCTAGCTCAACCTTGTGCAACACCTGGCAGTGCCCACAATCAGGTAGGCCACCGCCAATCCTGTCAACAAGAAAATGAGGTTAAGTGTTCCTGTAAAGGGGAGCTCCAATTAGCACAAATTGAGGACCCAGGAAAAGCCTGGGGAATGTAGATAAAAGAGGTTCTACAACCCTGCTTGACTCCCATTCTCAATCTCTCCTTGCCAAGAACCCCTGTGACTACAATGGTCACAAATTGGAGACTCTAGACGTATTCCAAATTCACAGTGACAACCCTGCCCTACAAGCCATCATTCATCAAATAAAATCACCTGCTTGGTCTACCCCTTTTATTTCTGTGGGAACACCCACAAACTTTTGGTAGACACTGGGGCCAATCACACCATGGTCAACCATGAATTTGTAGACTCTCAAAAGTTAAACCAAGTACACAGTGCTTCAAAGAAGTGCACATGGCCAACTCCCATAGGGTGACCATCACACATGAGACGGTACCCTTCTCTGTGAAAATGGGGAACATCCATGTTAAGCTCTCTGGGCCAATTATGGCAGGGCTCAGCCATGATGTCATTGCTGGCCTCAACTAACTCCAACATAATTGATCATAAATTAATTGGGACACCTCTGTGATCACCCTCAACTGGAATGAGGTAGGCTTCCAGATCTACCCCATCAAAATGAACAAGTTATTTCATGACACCATATTTGTTTGCCTCACAGAGGCTGGCTCCTACAACTTCAAGGAGGGAAGCTAGACTTTAACCAATGTTCAGTAGAAGTCATTTGCTCTGAACCCACAACACCCCCCTCAGACACACCATCACCTCCAACACTAGTAATGAGGAGCAGCTTTTGGGGAAGCTTCAAATATGAATTTAGAGAAGAAGAGTGTATATTTTATTAGATAATACTTTGCACTTATATTGCTTGTGCTGAGGTGGTACTCAAGCTGGATCAAAGATAAAGGAGATCATATGTGAGTTGGATTTTGACCACTGGATACCTGGACAAGGCATGTGATATTGGTTTTTTGCCATTTATGGAATGTTGAGCTGAATATTGGATTGGCGCTAAACCAGGCAATGACTGGATGTTATGTGTGTCAGTGATGGCCAGAATACCAGTACATCCAGTTCCTTGACACTAGCATCACTTCTTGAGAAGTACAAGGATGTCTTCAGCAAAATTCTAGAGCAATTGCCCCCTCCAAGAGAAATAAAACATGCTGTTCAGTTGCAAGGATTGCTGCCCATGGCACAGCCCCTCTATTGTTTGGCTCCCAAAGAAGATGAAACTCTTTGTCAACACCTTGCGGAAGCGCTCAATAAGGGCTTCATCTGCCCCTCTCTCTCACCATATGGGGCTGCAGTCTTCTTTGTAGCCAAGAAAGACAGGTCCCTTTGACTGGTAGCTGACTATTGTGCACTAAACAAGGTGACAGTTAAAAACAAGTTCTCCTTGCCTCTAATTGACAACCTATTTGATACGCTTGTGGGTGAAAATGTTTTCAGTAAGATTGATCTTACTGCAGGGTACAACCAGGTCCGCATTGCACCTGGGGATGAGGCAAAAACTGCCTTTTGCACACGCTACGGGTTGTTTGAGTATTGTGTCATGAACTTTGGAATGACCCATGCTCCCTCCACATTTGCCATGTTGATGAACGCCTTTGAAGACCTGATTAGAAAATGTGTTGTTGTGTATCTTGAAGATATTATTTTCTTCAGTCAAGACTAAACAACACATTTCTAACACCTTTGTGCTGTACTCAACATCCTTCATAAACATCAGTTAAAGGCCAAGCCTTCTAAATGTGAATTCCTCCAGCCAGAGCTTTTATTACTGGGGCACATCATCTCCACCTAAGGGATAAAGCCTGACCCTGCCAAAATTAAGGCAATCACCAGTACGCCACCCCCCACTAATTTGGGCCAGGTGTGTACATTCTTAGGCATGGTTGCCTATGTGCAGAAGTTTATCCCCAACTTTGAGGAACTAATTGCACCCCTCACTGAGCTCTTAAACACAAAACAGCGCTTCCACTGGACCCCTGCCAGAGATCAAGCCTTCAAGACGTTGAAGCAGAGACTTACAACTGCACCAGTATTGCAATTACCCAATTGGAACTCCCAGTACAAACTTGAGACTGATGCCTCTGAAAGAGCCATAGGGGGTGTGCTAAGAGTAAAAACCAATAAGGGTGTCTTTCTCCCCATGGCCTATGAATCTAGGAAGCTTACCAACTCAGAGCAGTGCTACCCCATACATGATAAAGAGTTAGCAGCAATTTTGCACTGCGTTGAGAAATGGCGCTGTTACCTGGAAGGGGCCACATTTTTATCCTGGGTCTTGACAGATCACAGGTCTCTTCAGTAATTCAATACCCAGTCACACTTGACTCAACACCAGGCATTGTGGGTCAAACATCTGTCCCCGTACCCGTTGCGCATTTAATACAAACCTGGAAAGAAGCTGGTCACAGCTGACACTCTCTCCAGACTCTATGTAGTGTCATCACAGGGGACGGCAGCATAGACCCAGACTAGCCCATTCTCTACCTGCGGCCTGAAGCTAATTGTTACAAAGGCCTCAATTCTGTGACTATTTCAAAGCTGAAAGACAATGAAAGCCAGTTTATCACTGATTCTGGCAATGTCTGTTACCAGGCAGAGACAGGTGAAAAGACACCTTGCATTCCCACCATACAACAAGAAGACACAATATTTCATTACAACTGCACCTTGGGTCACATCCAAGGATGCAACCTCTTTGAGATCATGAAACAAAAGGTTTGATAGCTGTGTATGCGCCAAGATATCTTGGATCTCCTCAAAACATGTTTGCTGTGAAAAAAGAATACGTCTAAACCTGCACCCCTCAAGTCTGTTCTGCCCATCAAGGCCATGGAAACCTTCAAACAGTGGGCTCTTGATGTGGTTGGGCCCCCCCCTGAAGGAAGACTGGGAAAGAAATACATAATAACTGCCATCAACTACTTCACTTGTTGGCCAGTGGCCTGGACAACAACTAACCACACCACCACCACCACCATCACCATCACCATCACCTGCTTCATTGGCAAGGAAATTGTGGCCTGCTTTGGGCGGCCCAAACGCCTCATCACAGATGGTAGGCCTGAGCTTGTAGGGCACGTCATGAGGGCGTACTGCACCAAGAATGCCCTCCAACAAGTAGTCATAATCCCCTATCATCCGCAAGCCAATGGACACGTAGAGCAATTGGATGGCTCACTGGTACAACTGATTGCCAAGCTCTCACAGGAGCATCCCAATACTGTGTGGACTGAACACTTGCCCACCACTCTACTTATCTTACAAGCAAGAATCAACAGAGGCACCAGGTTCAGCCCCAGCGCCCTAGCCTTTGGGACACCTGTCAGCTTGACAGGAGTAGAACAAGGGAAATTACAATCCACAGTTCCTGGGAAACCCCCCTTGTTGACAACTCCATCCCTGAGCCAGTGGGGTGCCAAAGCCTGAGAAATTGAACACAATCCAATTGAGGGAGGGACAAGACACCTTGAGGTCAGATACGCTGTAGGTGACCCTGTCTATACCCTCAATCCTAAATTGGCTAAATTGGAACCAAATCATCTTGGGCCCTTCAAGGTAGCTGATGTCTATGATAACCACACCTACCAGCTCAAAGACGGCCAAGGAAACACTAAGACACTCCACCACAACTGCTTGCGCCCCTGCTGCGCCATTCCCACACAAATGCTCTTAATGCAGACCTTCCCAGACCTTCCACAGGTTCCAATCCTAGTGCCTGACAAAAAAACAGGGGGCAAGAGGGGTGTTGCAACCAATATTCTCCTCTCACCTGCCAACATATCTCACAATACACAGGGGGCGCTCAATGATTTGCCCCATGGTGTATCTAACAATATGGATCAATCTGATGTGGATGTCAAGTTACAAGCACTATCTCCTAATTAGGAGCCCTGTCAATTTGACATTGCTGATCCCTGCACAAGTTATTCCTTGGATTTAAAACTTACATGGAACCCACCACCGTTCCACCCTCTGGTGGCCTTGTGGCTTTCCCCATATAGTATATTAGTCATAATACCAATTAATAAACATTATCTTATTCTTCTCATTCTTGTCTTTTCTATTGGACTGTTGTCTTCCCCAATGAAATACTGAACTATCATTGGTTCAGTTGCAACATCTCAAACATATCCAACTGTTTTATAACAGTTTTAAACTAACTTGGGAGCAAAAACAAGTTTCAAGCATTCTTAACAGTTGTGTAAGAACTTTGAATTAAGTAAAAATGATTAAAATCATTTAACAGTCCTCAAACGTTGAATGAATCAACTACAGAGCCTGCTAAGTAAAACAAGAATTTTTCAACGTCATATGGGCCCTCTGCAGCCTCTGATTGGCTGTAATTAACAGGAAATTATTCTTTTTGTAAGATAGGAAGATTAATTAAAATCTTAATATCAGACTTGGATGACGCTATATGCTCAGAGAAGGTTCCAAGTTTGACTTTTGTCTCTGAACTATTGGGTTTGACGTTAATGACTCTGATGAGCAATTTATTATAATCAAAACCTAATGAGCCATTCTCTTCCACTAAACCTTCTATATGAAGATGATTGATGACAGAATCATCAAAAAGGATGGTTCTGACAGATGGGGCCAAAAAAATTTGGTGGGTTGGTAAGTTGGCCAGCTATACTGGTTATTCTGTGGTTTAAATAAGTGTCTTTGTGTAGGTGAATGGCTCCTTTAAAGTAGGGTATAATCATCCTTCACTAAAACTCTACCCTATGCCACACTATAGAACAGAAGTTCTATATGATAATGTGGTGTAAGATATGCTATCCTAGAATGGGACAAGATCTTCTCAACCCTCTAAAAAGCTGGGTGATATTCAAAAAGAAATCCAGTGTTTTCAGGCCCGCTAAATTGATGCTTGCTTTAGAGGCCATATAAGGTTTTGGCAGCAGGCAGTCTACGTTGTGGGGCCTTTATTAGAGGATAAATCTTCCAGGTACTTTACCACTGTGACTGTGGGTTAGTTGGCATACTGACCTGTGGAATGTGCTGGGCCCAAGTGGATTGATTTAGTTATTGCTTGCCTTGAGGGTAGTAAAGGTTTGGGATCTTTTGGGCTTCCCAAGAATTACATTATGGGTGGTGGAGCTGAGATTCTGAGGGATGAGATGAAGGTATGAGGAACCAATAACGTCTAGAGAAATCATTTTTTTACTGTTACATCCCCAATCCAATGGCTGGTCTGAGGGGTTAAATGAATCTCTGGTGTAAATCCTTATTAAACTGTCTCAGGACTGCTCTAACCTGGAAGGGGCAGAGCATCTCCTTAAATTAGCTCTTGGGCCAGAATTAAATATAGATCTGGGTGGTAGCCTCACCACCTTACCCTTCAAAATTACCAGCAAATTATAAAGATATGGCCAAGGACAATTAGACTCCTAAACTCATTCCACCATACCTTGTTGACACCCCTCCCCGGAAACATTGGTGTACCAAAGTCTGCAGGACAGAACAATGACAAATCCTTGGGGGGCTCAATGTTTGGAAGAAAATGGGGGGTGAGTGGATTCCATATATACAGCCAACCCATACAGGTTAAAATGGACCTTACATTATTGCCAGCTTTCAATTAAATTTGAGGTCCATAGCAAGCACAGCTATACAATATGGGACACTATCATTGATATCAACAAGCTACACTATGATTGTGTATACTCCTGGTGGACGGTTCACACCTTGAAGCAGTTTTTAAACCTATTCTTCAACAACCAACAAGATCACATATTTATTGGAGAGGACCCTATGAACTGGAGAGAGTATTGCAATGATTGCTTGATAATAATTCCCATCATACCTCACAACCCACATGGAATGATAATGAAGCTGCTCTATGATGGGACTTGTTCTAATCCTTGCTAGAAGCCTATCCTGGCATAATGATCTCACCTGCTATTGGATAAGAGGTGTTCACCGCTACCTCCCCAGCTTTTCTATATCTGGTGGTCTTATAGGTTCAATCTCAACAAAAGTTTCTTAGAACCTTGGGGTATCCCTGCTGCATCTGGCTGGTTTAAAGGATGGATAGGTATTTGGTTCCCACTCTCATTTTGATATTGTTCAACCTTGTCAGAAATTGTGCCATTAATGCTATTTTGATATGGCCTTCAAATAGTGATATATGCAAAGATTTGGTCAGTTTTGCTTTCAACTTTGTAAATTCCTCACTTTACATAAATGGGTCAATATCAATGTCCACTCATTCTGGAATATTGTGCCTGTCTTTGACTGATCCAGGTATGAGTTCAACCCAACATGACCCCCTCTGCCACTCTGTCTACCTATTGAGAGATCATCAACCCTTGTCTACTATTTAAGTATAATCAATTCTCCTATAAAGACAAGTTTATCCACATTTGCAATTGGCCTTTGTATTCTTCAAGCTTTTTCCTTTCCTTTTTGCCAAAAGGAAATCTTCTTCCTGTATCCCAGTAAATTAAGGTACATGCCCTTAATTTTGCCCTGAAGGCTAACCTAAGGCTAGCTTTGAACCCCAAACCTTTTTTTACAAAGGTTTCTTGCTGTGTCCTCCTGGATGCCATCCCCAGGAGCCAAACACAACAAAATGGTGCTCACTACAAGGGCTGCCAGCCCCTTGGTTACTCCTTTCCCTGCAAATTCTCTGGTTCTTATCCCTTTGTTACTGAAGTACCTGAGCCTCTTAAAGTTTTGAGTCCCCCACTTGAAGAGGACATTACCAACTCCCCCAATCCACCTATGGTAATGGTGTTGTTTACCGGGCCTTTGTGGGTCCCTCTTACAACTTTCTCTCTTGACTACAAGCAAGCTTGCACCGCTGTGCGCTCCCTCCTCCATACTGGTACAGTGACCATGCATACTATTCCTGGTCCCTGTCCTGGTTACACTTCTGAGGTTGTGTACTCCTTCCTGTTGGATTTTGCCTCCCCCCTGCTTTTATGGAATCAATGAAAACCATTGGCGTGCTGGTAAACCAATTCATCCAGCCCGCCTTGGTCCACCATCAATTAAATTTGGGGTCCCATAACCAACTCCTGGCTGTTGTGGCCTCTGCTGTAACAAACAACCACATTCAGAACATGACTTACCAAGAATGGACGCACAGTCTCTTTGCTTTCACTTCTGATAACCAACACAATTTTCTGGCCTCAAAAAAGTACCTGACCTCATTACTAAACACACTTTTCTCCTCTCTTCCAGGATATATCAGAGATTAGCTGTGCAAGTTAGATGTCCATCATGCTGCTTGGTGAGGACAAATTTAAGTCACTCTCCTAAAATATCAACAGGACTTCAAGACCTTAGTTGGTGAGCTCAATCAATTCTGTGAGCGCATCAATGCTCAACTAGAGTTGGTTAGGACAAGTGTGGATAATTGAAGTCCTCAGCTACACCAAAAATACGGCTTGGATAAGGCCACCCTGGGCAATACCCTACGTCAAGTTCAGACTTATGTTGACAACAAGGTAGCCTCAGTAGAGATGATACCACCTGTGCCTCCCACTGGAAATCCCTCTGCATTTGAGGATAAGGTCTGGGAGGCCATAGCCAAACTCAAAGCCACTACTTGACAACAGGCCTCCACTTCAAATCCTCCTCCAGTGGAGCCTGTGTCTGACCCCTGCATTACCATCCTGACTGACCAAGTTGCCACATTGAGGGGTGATATTGCATACCTGCATCAACGCCTCTCTGGCCAAGAAAATTCTTCCTCTGAATCTGATGGTGAAGTAAAGGTGGAGACTACTGAAGTCCCTGCCTATGAGGATCATGGATGCTGCCCTGGCTTAGAGGGACAACCACACATCAACTGTGTCCTTGCGCTAGATAATCTAGCAGCTGTGACAAATTATGTTGCTGACAGGCAAGATGTGCTGGAACAAGAAGTTCATAACCTTGCTCACCTGGCCAAGACAATTAATGAGAGGATCACTCCTTTGGTGTCTCAGGCCACAGCTATGACCACCCAGGTCAATGGAATTGTGGGTACCTTGGCTGTCTAGCAGATGCAAGTTGATGAGATTGGGACTGTAGCAACAACCACCAGGGACATTAGAGGACAGAATAGTTCTACTCTGGACACTTTTGAAGAAAGCCATCATCTTCTATGGGTGAGAAAATCTGCCGCTGAGTCTGAGTTTGAAGGGAATCCCCATATCAATGTTCTTAATCAGGGTGAAAATAGTCAATCTAAATCTTTGTCTATTGATCCCAACTACAAACCCACATTAAAGAAGATCTTCAACCCCAAGACCTCCACTATTGCTGCTTTACTGACAATCTATGAAACAGCCATACAAAGGGCTACAGATGACCTAAAGAAGAAACACATCCTTACCTGCCTGCATCCTACCTTTCAAGAGGTTGTGGTTCCTGAACTCCCATCCATAGTTACTTGGGAGGATATAAAGCAACTTCTTATTGAGGAGTTTGGAGGCAACCTCAGCCTAGAGGTTAAGAAGGATGCCTTTATGAATATTGCCTTTAAATCTAGGGAAATATTAGCTGAATTTTTTGATTGCTTCTACATTGAAGGTCAAAAACTCATCACCAGTCACCAACTGACTCCCCAGGAGGTGTATACTGCATGTTCTAATGTGCTGAAGGTGAACCAGCTCTTATGTTTACACTTCAAAGCACATAAGGCATCCCTCACATCTACAAAGAGCATCAAACCCCTCATGCAGGATATGCATCTGACACATGGAGAAACTGTGGTCTGCAAGAATAAGACTAATACCTCTGGCGCTACTTTGTGTACCCCCACATCATGATCCTTGGCTCTTATGGGTAACCTAAGCAACAAGGTTGTCACAATTGTGGTCATATTGGACACCATTTGCAAACCTGTACCAACCCGCGCATATAAGACGTGACCCTAAAGAACAGGCAGGAAAAGATAGGTCAGCTTAGAGGCAAAGATGCTCTCTGCTGACCAGTCTCCCCCTCTCCTCCTGATCCTCCCTCTGACAAAGAATCACCCCCTTTGTCTGGCCCTACCATCCTCCATCTATTCAATGGTCTCTTGAGCAACTCTGAGCCAAAAAATCTGACTATGATGAATCAGATGGTTATAGCTTCTCTGTGTTGGCTATCCCTGAGACTATGTTGGTTCCCTACAAACTTTTCTCAAGAAAAACCACAACTACAGCTTGCCCACCTCCGGCTGAAGCTAAGGCCCTGGTGGCCTGTCCTATACAGCTCAAGCTCACTGACCTCCATATTGATGGACTCCTCAGAAGAAGCCGCTGAGCTTGCTGAGGCCCTCTTCCAGAATGTTACTGTATTCTTACCCTTGAAAACTGTATACAAGAAAATTCATGCCTTGAAATGCATGCTGGCAAAATAGGAAAAGGAACTGGAAGCTGCGCAAGACGTCCTGGCTGTCTTACCTCCCTTTGTAAAAGATACCACCCACATAGAAGTATTTATTCATAAGGTTAAAATTAAGGCCATCCTGGAAACAGGTTCTCCTGTCAATTTTGTATCCTCCAATTTGATGAAGAAACTCAAGCTTGCTCCTGATCTCAGCTATACTCAGTCTTATGGAACTGTAGTTATGGCTCAGACTCAAGCTATTGGTGCTTACTGTCAGGGATCCAGTCTTGGGCGGGCAGCCTGCTGTTTTCAGGGATAACTTGGGCTGGTGTTTTAGCAGGCAAGGCCCACCACAAGAGAGGAGCTAACTTAAAAAGGTAGGAAACAGACTTCCCCATCCAAGACCACGGGCCGGCAGCTGGTATGATAGTGCCAATCACCCCTGTGAGGGTGAAGTACACAATTTCAAAGAGCTTACCAGTATGGTCAGTTGGGAGGTCAGGCAAGGAAGCAGGCATAGGTTTGGGTGTCACAGGCAGTTTGATATGGATATTTTAAGCGGGAATGTGATGATCTATATGTAAACAATTTTACAGGCAAGGGTTGATTTGGCTTCAAATAAAGACAATATGCTAGAAAGTAACAATGTGTTGTTAGTTAAATGTAGGTAGAGGCCTAGTAGGGAATGATGGCTACTAGGGAAGGTAAGGCCTAGCCAGTAGGTGATAAAGACTACTGGGGGGCAGAGTTTGGTCTCCACCAAGCAGAAGATATTGGCTGCTATGGGCTAGAGGTCTTTATCTAGCAGGGAACTGTGGCTACAAAGGGTGAGGAATGAGATAGTTCAGCAGGGAACTTTGTCTGTTTGGGGTGGGGAGTGATCCAGCCTGATTGGCAGCGGTTGCTGCTCAGGCTGAGGAATTTTTTGGACCCCTGGCAGGTAATGCAGGCTTCCAGGGAGGAGAAGAGCTCTGAGGGCTCTACGTACCCTGATACACTTACAGGAGGTCTGTGAGCAAGCATCCTACCTAACAGACTGGTAGGGTGTCCTTGTTTATGCCCCTATGGGAGCTTTGGGGAGAACCCAGAGTGAGCATTGGAGGGTATAGATTTGCTTGGAGGTGTCATCAAGGCAGTTTGCTTGGGGAAGCAAGCTTCAGAACTTGGTGTGATCAGGCCTCTGGGAAGTATAGTTGATTACTCTGCAACTGAAAGCCCAGACTTAATCACCTGGGTGAGTAAAAACAATGACATAGGCTTTGAGGATATATGGTTAGATAGCCTAAGTGGAATGTCACTTGCAAAGGCCCAGTCAAACGTCAGTTCAATGTAGACTCATGCCTGGGTCTACAAGTTCTGGTAACAGGACTGAGATAAAGAAATGAGGTGGTTCACAGAATCAGCAGAGAAGACTAGTGAGAGGGACTGTTTGATCACAGTGAAGGCTAGTTGAGGGACTGTTGGCTCATATTAAAGTTTGGAACCATAATGGTTCATTGTGCAGGTGTAACCAAGGTGGTTCCCAGTAAGGATAAGCTGAAGGGCTTAAGGATCATGATGCAGGAGTAGCTGGTCATGGTAAAGAAGTATCCAGAGGATGGATAGATGGACTGATTGCTGGCCAAACTGATGAGCTGAGAAGCATGGTTGAAAAATAGGCAGAAGGACCAGAATATGTGAGTGAAGGACTAGCAGATAACTGAGAAGGACTGGCCAGACTAAAAGATATAAGCTGGAAAAGCGTATTTTGGTGTCTTTAAAGAGGAAATATGACTAGAAAGAAGCAGTTAAAGAATAATTAAATGCTGCCTAAATATGATAGAAAATAATTAATTATCATAAGTTCAGAAAGAAAGAGGAGAAAAAATGGTTTACAGTATGTTAAAACTGTAAATTTATTAAGTGGAGATTGAGCCAGAAAGAGGCAAGAAAAAGACCAGAAACAGGACAGAGAAACTGTGAAGGCAAAAGAGCAAATTTTGCCAAGAACAACTAAGAGAGGCAAAAGGGCAAGCAGTGAGTGGGTTCAAAGTTGAAAAACGTTGAAGAAAACACAGAGAAACACGGAGAAACGTTGAAAAATTGGGGATATGGAATTTGCTTAAGTAAAACATATATGGAAGCGGTCAAGATTTGCCAGAGAAATGTGACAGGAATCACAGTGAAACCGTTCAAAATGTGGAGCAGTTGTTTACCCAGAGCAAGACAGCTTTGGATTTGAACCATAGTCAAGAGCAAGTCATCTAAGGAAACCTTTTGGCAAAACCATTGAATCAAGGTGTATTATTGGCTGCAAGCCAGAGTCTATTTAATCAGTGTTTTGAGGGCTTTAAATTAAGAGTTAAAGCCTAAAAAATGAGGAGCAGAAGCAGAAAATTCAGGGCTTTCATTGGCTGAAGTAAGTTTCAAAGTTTAATATATTGTAGAGAGAAAAAAACTTGATAGTTTAAGCTTTTGGAAACCAGAGTTCTAAGAGAAATTGTTGGTCTGAAACAAGGAGCTATAAAAGGGGGAGCTATCAGAGACTCTTCAGGGACTGGATAAAGTGGATTACAAAGGCCACAAAGACTACAGAAGGAGCTAAGGACCAATACCAATATGCAAAAGCTCAAGATAAAGGAGCCAAAACTGGAACAGACCGCAGGAGCCCAAGACCAAAGCACAGATGCCCAAGACCAAGTACAGGAAAGGTAGTTGAATTTTCCTCTAAACAATTTTGGTGTTGAGAATATCCAGGGGCCTTGATAATTGTATCTAACAGAAGATTGTATGCAGGCCAAAGGATCAAGTTTGAGTATCTTTTCTGGGGTATAGTCCTTGTATTTGGGCTTCAAGGGGTAATCAGTGAAGTGAACGGGCCCAAAGGGTACACCTGGAGGACAGAAAACTGCGGGCAGTGGGGCAGGCGGGCCAGGAGATCTCAAACTGATTTGGTAGAAAGCAAATACAAAATAGAGCAGTAGCTGTATAAGTCAAAATAACATAACCTTTATTTAAAAATGGCAATAAGTTTAGAGCTCAGGGTCCTTTGGTCTATATAGCACCCCACCTCCAAACTTAATATTTTCCATGGGGGGTTCATCAGGGCATTGGGAAAGGCAGGCCCAGGGGAACTGGGTGCTCAGGTTCAAAGGCAGAAAAATGGCACTCAGCCCGGGAGCTTTTTCATTGGTCAAGAATCTCAAATTGGTCTACCTGATTATCTTGCTTTAGAGTCATGGTCATGGGGTCAGGCTGCAAGCCTGTGCCTCTTTCTGGGGACAGCTCTTGATTGGCCACTGGTGTAGACTTCAAATTCATGAAGCTAATAGTTGCCGCTTCAGTACCTCTATTAGGCGCTGTGATTAGTCTTTCATTTGGTGCAATAATTTCCTTGGTTTGGCCTGTTTCATTTCATGGGCCAACATTTTTGGTATCAGCTTGTGGGGGCTTGATCCCAAAAAAAATGCGGGCAGGTGGTCCTTTGGTCCACAGGCCCAGTGACCCAAGGGGGTCTAGGGTTGGGGTTTGATTCCTGCTCCTAGGCCCAGGTTTCCAGAGAGGAAGAATTGTTAATCCTGACACTTACTCTGCTCTGCCAATGAGGTTTGGAAAACTCCTCATTAATTCCCCCACTGTTGTTTTGGAAAACAGAAGCTATGACCTCCTGGTAGGCACCCAATTCTTCCAAGAGTACAATGGGATTGTCAACCTTTGAGATGGGTATCTGTCCCTCCTAGGGTATGAAGTCCTGTTGATCTTCAAAGAATCTCCCCAAATCCCTGGAAAGCAACTAAAGACTTGTGTTCTTGAATACCCCATAGACATCTTATTGCTGAAGTATAGAACTCACTCTTTCAATATGTGCTCCCCTCCCCCTTCTTGTCCTGCTGAAGAAGGTGTCCCTTTACTTGCTCCTGCAGCCATCACCATCCCTCCTGGTTCTCAAGTGATCATTGATTATCAGATATCCTAGAAGTTTCATGATAATTTGCTCTTAGATCTGTATTCTCCTGAATCCTTAAGTTTCAAGGAACCTCAGTTATGCCATGGTATTCTGGATCAAGCTCATAAGGAATCTTTACAACTACTGCTGGCCAATTTGACCGCTTCTCCCATGCAGGTTTCTTGAGGTCAAATTGTGGGCCATGGTTGTATCTTAGGAGCAGAAAAGTGGCCCCTCTCTATCCATTTGAAACTTTCAGTGACTTCAACTTACCAGAAGGAGACCCTCAAGTGCTCTCTCTATTTATGCTGCTGACTTCCTGCAGCTGTCTCTCATTCAGCAGAAGGATGTACTAGAGCTTCTTGATCAGTTTAAGGATATCTTTGTATCTGGGCCTAATGACTATGGCCTAAATAAAGGGGTTATTCACCAAATTGGCACATGCAATGCTCTGACTTTTTGTGCTAAGCCCTACCGCCGCAGTAGAGTAGAAGATGCCCAGGTCTCCAAGAAACTAAAACAACTCCTGGATGCTGGCCTTTTGGCTCCGTCTCAGAGTCCTTGGGCCTCCCCCTTGCTGATCCTTAAGAATATGAATGGGGGCCACCATATTGTGATAGACTATTGCCACTTGAATTCTCTCACAAATAAGGATTCATGCCCACTGCCAAGAATTGATGATGCTCTCAGACAATTAGGAGGATCAAAATTCATCTCCGCCATGAATTTAGCCTCAGGATACTGGCAGGTTGACTTGTCCCCCAAAGATTGTGAAAAGACCTCTCTTATCACGTCAGAAGGTCTTTATGAACCAACCCAAATGCCTCAGGGGCTTTTCAGTGCTCCTGCTACCTTCCAACAAGCTATGTATTCTATTCTGCAAGACCTGAAGCTCTCCTGTGTGCTGATGTATCTGGATAATATAAAAATGTTCAGTTCCACTTTCATCAATCATTTAGACCTCCTCAAAGCTGTTTTTCTCAAGGTTTGAGATGCAGGTCTAAAGCTTAAGCTATCTAAGTGCTCCTTCTTTAAAGATTGTTTTGAATTCTTAGGTCACAAAGTCACCCAAACTGGGATACACCCCATGAACAATAAGGTGAAAGCCATTGATAAGATGCTGCCCCCACAAATCTATGCAAGGTCCAGGTATTCCTCAGCATGATGGGATACTACTGGCAATTCATCCATGACTTTTCTGAACTAAGTGAACCCCTTGTCCAACTTCTCGGGAATGTTCCCTTCAAATGGACTGATAGTCAACAACAATTATTTGAGGCTCTGAAGACCAAACTTAAAAGAGCACCCATCTTAGTCTATCCTGATTATTACAAAGAGTTCATCCTATACACTGATGTTAGTGGGGTAGCTGTGGGTGCACTATTGGCTTAGTTAGACAACAAAGGTGTAGATTGACATGTAGCCTATTCCTTGCGTGTCTGCAACAAACATGAAAAAGTTATAGCGTCACTGAAAAGGAATGCTTGGTAGTTCTACATATTGTAAAGAAGTTTTGACACTACATCTACAAGACCCACTTTACCATAGTCACTGATCACTCCTCCCTTAAGTGGTTATAACAGTTAAAGAACCCTGAAGGTTGACTGGCTCAGTGGGCCCTGTGGTTACAAGGGTATGATCTCACCATGGTACACAGGTCTTGTACTCAACATCAGAACGCTGATGGACTGTCTAGAATGCCTATACTGGCCATCCATCCATCCTGCTGACGCTGATTGCTTGTGCAGGTTAATAGAATACCCTGATGCTTGGGCAACTGAACCTAAAGAGATATGCCTGGCTCTCCAGAACCTATCAAAGGATACTATCATTTGAGACAGACAACTGTTCAAGAAGGTCAACAATGCCTACCTGCCCTATGTTTGTTCTAGTATGAGAATAGCTATTATCTCCCAAGCCCACATTGACACTGGTAATGAGGGTATAGTGAAAACTCATGACTGGCTGTGTAAAAATTTCTACTGGTAAAACATGCATCTCCTAATTCCTGATGTCCTTGCATCCTATCACCCCTGCCAACTCCAATGCCCTTGACCATCCCAACATCAGTTCAAGCTCATCCCTCCTAAGTATGCCTTCCACACTGTGAGTATTGATGCTGTTGGACCTCTCCCTTGTTCTAGGTCTGAGTGTCAATTCATCTTGGTAGCTGTAGACCATTTTAGCAAATGGGTTGGAGCAAGGGCTACAAAGGACATAACTGTCAAGACAACTACAATTTTCTTGCTGTAAGACATCTTCTACCACATGGATGTCCCCAAGTCTTATTGACTGATAATCTCACTAATTTCAATGCTCGCCTTATCACCTCTATTGTGAAAGCTATGGGCACCCATCAACCCTTCTCTTTGCCATATAACCCTCCAATCAATGGAACTGTCAAGTGCACCAATTCTTCTCTTATGTCCATTATGAGGAAACTCACCCTCTCTGATGCTGAAAATTGGGACATATTCCTTCCTGCTGCCCTCTTTTCCTATTGCCTTAGTAGACACCAGGTGACTGGACAATCCCCCTTCACCATGTTGTATGGACAAGAAGCTACCATCCCCTCAATCTTGGGACCTCCGCTGGTGGAAGTTGACGCTTCTATCAATCCAGAAACTCACATCAAAGACTTGACCAACCAAATCATTGACATCCAAGCCACAGCATATTCAACTGCCTACAAGGCCAAGGCTCTAGAACTGACTTCTTCCAATGCGTCTCGGGCCCCCCTTCCAGAATTCTAAGTGGGTGACCTAGTCCTCTATTACCAGAAATCTACTGGAGGTAGAGCCCACAAATCAGACCCCCTTTGGGTTGGACCTTGTGAAGTCGACTTCAAGAAGGACATCAAGTATACTGTGAAGCTGCTATCATCTGGCTGTCCTTTTGCCCAAGTTCATTCCAAATTCCTCCGGAAATATCAACTCCCTGTGCCCAATCTTTAGGGATGAGATGTCAGAAATTGTGCCATTAATGCTATTTTGATATGGCCTTCAAATAGTGATATATGCAAAGATTTGGTCAGTTTTGCTTTCAACTTTGTAAATTCCTCACTTTACATAAATGGGTCAATATCAATGTCCACTCATTCTGGAATATTGTGCCTGTCTTTGACTGATCCAGGTATGAGTTCAACCCAACATGACCCCCTCTGCCACTCTGTCTATCTATTGAGAGATCATCAACCCTTGTCTACTATTTAAGTATAATCAATTCTCCTATAAAGACAAGTTTATCCACATTTGCAATTGGCTTTTGTATTCTTCAAGCTTTTTCCTTTCCTTTTTGCCAAAAGGAAATCTTCTTCCTGTATCCCAGTAAATTAAGGTACATGCCCTTAATTTTGCCCTGAAGGCTAACCTAAGGCTAGCTTTGAACCTCAAACCTTTTTTTACGAAGGTTTCTTGCTGTGTCCTCCTGGATGCCATCCCCAGGAGCCAAACACAACAAACCTTATTGTAGAGTATGTTTGCTTCCCTCTTTGACAATGGTTTATTACTTGCGCCTTGACCATGGCAGTTTGAGGGGTGTGCTGCAGGATTGGTTTATGTTAATGGTTGACACTGAGTTAAGGGTTGCCTGGTGCTCGGATCCAGCTAGAACCTACCCTGAATGGTAGGGTGTTATTGCAGCATCATGGGATATTTTAGATACTGTGGTTGAAGGCAACTGTATAGCTTAGAGATTTTGATACGGTAATTTGATCATGTTGATTGACAGCCTAGCTAGCAATGGGGATCCCTTCCATAGCATTGGGTACATCTCATGTAGGAATAGGTGCTCTACCGAGATCTCAATTACCTCCCAACCCCTCGGAAGTTGGCTGGGAAGCCAGGAGATGGTGGATGAAAGCTTAGACTAGCCATAGCTTGAAGGGATCTTGGGGAGCTACTCTGTTCCCTTCCTTCTAAGGACAATGCTGATTTGGAATGTTTTCTTGGATGTTTAAATTCACCCATCAACAGTAGGTGGGATCCTTTGAAGCACTAGAACCAGGATGGTTGGGTGGATATAAGCAAAGGATCTTGGTGGACGGAGCTTAGAATCACTGATGGAATGGTTTAGAAGGCTGATAGTGTTGTAACTGTGCTGTTTTAGCAAAGTTACAAGGGGGAAAATCTTTAAAGGCTAGATAACTATCTTTATTGAGATATTGAATTATATAGTATGAGTGACTCATGGATAGTAGGAACATGATTGTGATGATCAATCAGTTGGATGGTTAGGGGGTGGCTTGATCTAGATATTGAGTCAAGCGCTGAATCAAGATATCCATCCTTTGGGATCATCAAGCGCTCATGTTGCTATTTCTGGAAATTTGAGTTGACTTCCCCATTTGGCTATGGGTCACTGGGAAGTCAGATTGCGGGTCACAAACCCGCATAGTCAGAACCTTGTTGGCGGGTTGACCCTGCTGTTTTGACAATAGCAAAGGGGACAATGAGTGAAATTCAGAGGATCAATATGCAGTACAATGGTTTAAGAGAAAATGGGGTATATCCAGTTACCTTAAAGACAATCCTTTAATACTCCTTGGAATCAGACCCATGATAAATACTGCTTATATGTGCCTGTATCATCAAAGCTTCAGAGGCTGTTGTACAGAAGCTCAACGTGGACCTTGATCTTTTTATGATTATGAGGGGTTGCAGTTTATAAACACGAATGTCATCGAGCAAAAGGTGCTGAGGAGGATTCGATCATTTCGAACCTCAGGGAGGGACAGTATCGCAGATGTTATATGTGAATTTAGTGTGATTAGAAATTACTGGCGCATCTCCAGTTAGCTTGTAAACCTTCATGGTTTTTAACGGGGCTAATATCCTGCCACCTATACATACAAGGACGAGATGGTGATGGATTCAAATTCTGGAAGCTTGTCAACAAACGCATTCTTAATCAGGCAAATTTCGTTAAATGTTCTAAACAACGCCAAGACTTATAAAAGCAAGCTTTCGATATTTCTATAGTCCGCTATAAATAAACAACGGACATTTGCGCTTGGGAGGATTGTTTAATATTTCCTAGACTCTAATAAATCAAGTGCAAATATAGCCACGTGCAGCAAAGCACATAGCTGTGGGGCAGCTTTTATTAGCAGCATATTCCAGTTATTCAGCAAGCTTAAACATGCTAGATAATGTGTCGGGATGAAAGGTTCCTAGGGAAATGTGGTTGAGGTTCATCTAGAGACGGAAAAGTCTCCTGGAAATCTCCTTGTGTATCTGAGGATATATGATATCGGAGGTGGGGCCTGAAACAGTAACAAGTACATTCTTTTTATCATAAAATTCGAGGAGTGGGGTGGTCAGTTCTTTAAATTGATCAAGCCGCCTTTTTAGAGATTCCTAAACCTGTTAGCTTTGGAGCTATAAGTTAATTACGGGACAGTCATCTTCGCGCTTGCTGAGAGGCTCGCCAGTGACGTCGTCCAACCCTGGAACTTTGGGTGGGTTGTAGCCTAAATTATAGACGCGGCCAGATGGAACATGGACCCAACGATCTAAGGAATTAGCACAAAAGCACAGCAGACATACCCATAATCCTTCCTAGGATGACATCTTCAGGGACATCCAAGTGAACAACCAGATTAAGCATATCATTAGAAGAATCGAGGCGACTGTCTAAAGCTTGTGCTTGAGCTACATTGCGTGGGAAACCATCCAAAAGCCAATTCTAATTGATTAGCCAAGTCTAAAAAGGACGCTACCTTTTTGCTGAGCTGCTCAAGTTCAGATTGTAGAATAGCCAGCATTATGTTATCTGGGAGCAGCACTAATGGTTAGCTACCTCATTTTTCTAAATAGTTACTTCCTGTTTTGATCAAGTCTTTGGCCATCTTCCCTGCTGGGGTACCATTCTTGATGTGCCGCCGGAGAACGTCTCCTGAAGATATAGCCTCAAGCCCAAAATCTTTATTGATACGAGAAGACTGAGTTCCCTTTCCTGCTCCCTAAACGTACTCAGCACTTGAAAATAGTATAAAGGAATTTACCGGTGCCCCAATCAGCAACATCCGAAGAGGGGAAGGTTGGATTGTAGTTGCCATCTTGAAAGAAGGGGCGGATGAGGAGAATTCTCGAATACTTACATTACAAAGGCGGTTGGTTGAAATAGTACGGAGAAGGGGAGCGGACATTGTAATTCTAAGAGGGTTTAGAAAAAAGGACAACATTAAAATAAACTTTATGCGTATAAAAGTTAGATCAATGAAAACTTATAGTAGTCATGGAGAAAGAATTAGTAATTGGAAGATAGCCTAAGTAACGTTTGGTAGCAAATTACTCTTTATGGAATCAGAGTGCTAAAGTTTGCTGAAAAAGTTGGCCACTAGAAGTACCATGCAGCCGAAGACTATTGATTGTTGTCTGTAATCAAAGTTGCTGGGAATTACTTACATGCAGTAGAAAGATGAGTCTTTTTATTGAAGCAGATATAGCTATTAGTAGCTATGACCAGATTATGATAACTCAATTCGGAAGGCATCTGATTTAAATAGGCTGGCTATCAGCCTCGCATAAGCAGGCCCCATTCCTTGCTGGCTGGGGTCGTCACATGATAATGGCAGTGGAAAGCCTTATTTCACTTCTGCCTGACAAATGATATAGCGAATGTTACGCTTCACTCGCTGGAATTGGTCAACCCTGAAACTTTGGAAATGTCTATGCACTTAGATTCAAGGTCCAAGCTGAAGAGCGATACCACTTTGCGACTCATGCTAAGCTAAGGTTGTCTTTCCTACTACGTCATCAAAGAAACTTGATAAGAAAATATATTCATTTCCCATTGCTCCACTCAACCACGAGTAGCAATTGATGTAATAAATAGAAATCACAAGCAACTTCAACTTTATTTAGTACCCAATCTGGTAGATTACTGGTACCTTCATAGGGATACTTCGGAACAGCCCGGGCTAGCTTTCGGCTCTGGGCCGGTATCTTCAAAACGGCATCAATAAATTATTTAATCATTCTAGAATACTTCTTTGAAACGAGTAGTCCAAATCCAGAACCAAGCCGGAGCTCAGCCAAAGCATCCATATACCTGCAAACCAGCTCAGCTCAGCACCCAAACCTGCCCTAAAACCGACCATGCCAGTTCAAAAAAGGAGCCCATAGCAGCAATTTCTCAACATTACCCATATTCCATGTCCCGTTACCTCTTAGATATGGAGCCAATATCTTATTCCCAAATACTAAATCCACTTTCTTAATTAAATAAATCACTTTCCCTCTTTGGGGTATCACCTCAGGACAACGGCTAAGCGCCGCTCGCTAACGCCGATTGCTTGAATTGCGGTGAGGGTTGGGCATCCCAATAAGTGTACCTCTCAAAGCAAAGCGCATTTAAACACATCTTGGTAGAGCAACGAAAGCGTCTTAACCTGTAGGGGTTTTAAAGATCGGCTTCCAGGCGGCAAATGAAATTTACGCCTGATGGAGTTATGCAGATTGCCGGTTAAGGGGGATCGGCAAAATGTTGGCAACTTTAGGAACCGTCAGCCCCTGCTTCAGGTGGATCGATACTACCTTATTGAGCGGGTGGTGTACAAGGATAAACTGGGTTGGGATTGGTGGGCTTTAAGGGTTGTTAATTGATGGGGAGGGATGCTTTTAACATTTTTGATCCGACCAGGTGCTGCCCCATAAAGAATCCAAGAAATCTATAATTGCTCTTTCATTATCCTGCCCTAGGGCTGCGTTAGATTTCTGACGGGTAGCTCCTTTTCTTAAAAGAAGCACCCGTCCGAAATCTGGAAACGATTTCATGAGAATCTTCTCGAAGAAGATTCTCTTAGAATCGTTTCCTTCTTCATCCACAGAAGGATGAAGAAAGTCGGGTTTTTTAAAAAATAAAAATATTTTTTTGAATTTCTTTATTTTAAAAATTAAAATAGTCCAATTTGAATTCAAAATTACCTTTGAAAATAAAAAAAATTATAGAAATATTTATTAAAGAAAGTGAAAATCCAGAAAGCAAAAAGCTTTTCATCACCTTTTTTAGGTGATTTCAGATTCCCCTAAGCTGAGGGAATCTGAAAAAAGAGGATGAGGAAGAGAGGATGGGACGATTATGGCAAATGCTGTAATCGACCCTTTTTTGGGCTGCCACAGCTCTATCCTGCCCCAACCTTTTACAGTATACTGGAAATCATTTATATGTGCTTCAATGAGCTCAGATTCCAGGCAAGAAATCTTGGTGTTAAACTTGTTGCCATCTGGCGATCACTTTCACGCTTTTCACTTCCCATAGTCTTAGCAGCAGACCATCTCTTTCATTACATGGTAGTCTTTTTTCAGTTAAAAGCCAAAATTATATAACATAAAACAATTGAAAGGAAAGCAATCATCATCACAAAGTATAAACATCTTTATTTATTGTCGTAACTGTGCTGTTTTAGCAGAGTTACAAGGGGTTAATATTTAGAAACTAGATAATAATCTTTATTGGGAGATAGGTATTATATAGTCATTGTGAATTGTGGATAATAGGAACATGATAGTGTTAATCACACAGTGGGATGATGAAGAGGATGGCCTGATCCTGGTAATGAGTCAAGCGCCAAAACAAGGTATTCACTATAAGGGATCATCATTTGCTCATATTGTTGGATTTGGAAATTTGAGTTGACTTCTTAGTCTGGCTTCAAGTGATTGGATAATCAGATTGCGGGTCACAAACCCGCTTACTCAGAACCTTGTTGGCGGATTAAACCTGCTGTTTTGACCCCCCCTGACTGAAGATTGGCCTCCTCTGGGGTAAGTCGTCAGGGAGGTTGTCAGGAGCCCAGGGGCCATACTGTACTAGCTATTGTTCCGTGACAGGTAGGGTGGACTCACGCTGATTCTGTCTTGCCTTACAGGATCTCAGGAAATCATGGTGCAAAACCTTGTCCTGCTTACGTTTTCCAAGTCCTTGCACAGGGTAAGTGTCGTTTTTGTTTACCTTTAAGATGATTGCTGGGCCTATTTTCTTGGGTTGAAGTTTACTCTTGTTGACATTCATGACCCAAACTTCATCACTTACTTCATGTCTATTCTGGACAGGGACAAATGTCTTTTCTAGACACTTGTTTTTTTCTCTGTTTGATCACTGTTGGCTGCTAAGACCTGGGGATCTGAACGAGGGGGGACCTGGCTTGGGATTTCCAGCCTGGGTCCTGATAATTCCTGGATAATATTGGGCTGTGTGCCGTATACCAACTCAAAAGGGCTTTTTCCGGTGGATCTGTTCACACGAGTTCTGCATACAAGTAGCACAGTTGGTAATTGCTTACATCAGTCCTCAGGTCTCCCAGCAGTGAGTTTGGCTAAGGCTTGCACGAGGCTGCCATTTAGTTGTTCCACGCGTTCATTGGCCTGAGGGTGATAGGGTGTTGCTACCGTGTGTTTGACCCTGTTCTTTGTGAGGTATATGTTGGTGTCTTCAGAGGTCAATTCTTTGCCTCCATTGGTTATCAGGAGCTCTGGCTTTCCAAACTTGCTGATGATTTCCTTTCCTATAAACCAACATATGGGTCATTATTTTTTAGATTAATCTGTTTCCTATTAACTGTGCTACTTAAAACTTTAAAATTTTGTTTTAATTTTCTTATCAATAAATTTAAATAATTACAACAATTTTATCAAAATAAATCTTATTTAATCCTTATAATATAAAAACCTATATTAAATTAATCATTTTCTACTTACAGCTAAATTAAACTGTATTAAAAGCTAGTAACAATCTTATTTCATATACCATTATTTCTTGAAAGCTGATTAGTACAAAATAACATCATTCTAAAAAGAGCAACCTAAAAATACAATAAAAACTGATATGATGCTTTTTGTTGGAAATCAAATTGTTGCCTAAAATCTTAGCTTTTTAAAATATTTAATTTAAAATATAATCATTTTTGAATCCCTCTTTTTAAAAAGAAGGCAGATAGCTTTTTTGCATATTTAATAAATATTAAATAATTTTGGATTTTTTAAAAAAAAATCTAGTAAAAAGTTAAAAAAAAACTAAAACTAAAATTAAAACTGAACTTTTATTGAAATTTCAGTGATCTCATTTAGCATAAGTAATTTATTCTTAAGTTAGATTTTATAGAAAATATATAATAAGAACTTATAAGAGAGTAAAAGTTTTTCTTTTCAAAATTTTAAGTATTTAATATTAATAAAATAGCTTTATACAACTATTTAATAAAATTATATTTTTATACTGTATGCTAGAGATAATATGTATAAAAAATTCAAACATAAAAAAGAATGTATCAAAATCTTGCTTTATTTAATTAAATTTTATAAAGGTTAAAATTTATTTGAACTAAATGGAAAATGATCTTAGTCATTGTATCTATAAAAATAAGATACAAATTTAATTATACAAGCAAATATTTATATGTGATTAGAAAAACATTTTTGTTTTGATAGATTTAAAATTTATAAAGTTCATTTTTTAAGAACTGTTAAAGGTTATAATAAACTTAAGTTTATTTAAAAAAAGGTTTTTGAGTTGGTTACTAAAAGTAAGCTAAATAATGATTTAACTTTAAATTTAGTTTACTGATTAAAATATCATACTTTAAGAGTTAATTAGCATATTTTATTTCAAATAATAATTTTATAAGCTTACATTCAAAGCCACTTCAAGATACTAAATTGGTATTAAAATATAAAGTTGCAGCACAATTCCGAAAGCTGAGATTAAGGGCTTTCTAATGATACTAGTTTGAGCAAGATTGAAGTACTATTCGCGGAAATATCAACAGTTAACCAGAATATAAAAAGGGGTAAATAAACAATGATATCAGACTTCAGGGGTGATATTGATAAATTAAGGAGATCAGTTGGGGGTCAGTTGGGGATTTATGCCTGTAGTGCGAAAGCTCAGCTAACATGGTATTTAAACAGCTCAACTTTACAGAAATTTACTTTACAATCTACACCTTTACTCCTCTCTGATAACTGCACATCTATTTCCAAGCAAGAACTACCTGAACCAAGCCAAGGAACCCAACTACTATCATTATGGAACCTATCAAGTTTACACCTCAGATGACACCCTTCTTCTCTCTGGGGGCTTCTACTAAGAGAGAAAGAATCTCTATGCTTAAACAAGCATTCCTTTTTACTGCTGGCAGTGATCTTAACAGCTTTGTTGAGCATTTCTTATTAAAAACAGAGTTTGGAAAAATTACCTTCTTACCTGTCATACAAAATTCTAAAACAGATGATTTCCTTAACAACCTAAAGGAATTGATGTCAGAGTCCCCTGCCAAGCACCTTCCTTCCCTACGAGCATTGGTTACATCAAGCTACAGTCTGAAAGAGCTTTGGGATTGTGGATTTAAAATGACAAAAAATGAGTATTCATATTCTAAAAAAATAAAAAATGCTAAAAAAGCATCATTAAATTCAAAAAATAAAAAAGGATAAAATGATTCAGTAAAGAAAGAAAACATAAAAAATATTTTAAAACATATATTAAAAAATTTATTTCCAACTAGCCAATTTACTAAAAAATCCCCTGGATTGATTTATGAAGAATTACAAAAAGAGTTGAGTGAATACTCAACTAAAATAAAATACTCATTATTGAAAACAAAAAAAGAAATTTACGAAGATATGAAAATAAAAAACAATATTTCTATTTCACTTTCCACTTTTTATAAGCTTATTCCTAATAATATAATTAAAAGCAAAAAGCAAACTGATATGTGTAACATTTGCAACTTAAAAAAGTCATTAGAAATGAAGAAAAAGGATTTGAGTATAAAGAAGTTGCCATTGCATAAATCTATTAAAGAAAATTTGAAATCTATTGACCTACATGAAAAGTTTTATAAGCATCAAAATAAAGAATATATTAGTGATATAAATAATCTTGATAATAATTCATGTGTTATAGTAATAGACTATAAAGAAAACTTTAAAATAGGTGGGGGTCCTATAGAGACAAATAATTGTTTTTATGAGAAAATACCTATTTCTTTATTAGGATTTACAATTGCTTTTAAAGAAAATGAGAAAATTAAATATGAGTATCATGACTTTTTATCTGAAATTTTATCTCATGACTCTTTGTTTTCAGGTCAGTGTTTGATAAGTCTGCTTAAAAATAATAAATTTAAGAATATTAAAAATATTAAAGTTTGGACTGATAATGGTAATCATTTCAGATCTTATGAATTCTTATATTATCTTTTTAAAGAGGTACCTAAAATTATAAAAGGAACAATTAAGTTTAATAGATTTGTTGAGTGTCATGACAAAAGTATTGTTGATGGTCATTTTGGTGTATTATCTAAAATATTTAAACAAAAGGAAAATGAGATGTATATAAAAAATATAAATGATCTCAAAATGGTTTTTTGAGAGAGAGGAAGAAAGAAAGGGTCTATATGAGACACTTGTAAATAATTCAGATGTTTCCCAAAAAATCTTTTTTCACATCTATGATAGAAAATCTAAGCCTAAAAAAAGCTGGCTTGAAGTCAAAGCATTTTATGTTAATCTTTCATATTTAATGAAAGATGGTGAGCTGTATGTTTCACCTTTGACATTTGAGGATGTTAAGGAGTACTCCAAAATAAATTATTGTGCAAAGTTCTGCACAGATGACAGAGAAACAAAGAGAGCTGATACTACTAAAGGATTAGTAGGACATGTTCATGAAGTTGGACGCATAACAAAAACTTATATTTCACATAGGGTAAATAGTCTTTTAAATACAACAACTTTTTTTTCTAAAAATAACTAAGAAATTAATTATATGAGCCAAAGATAGGGTAATAGCAATTATAGCTTTGGGGCTGCTATTACTCTCCCATGCAACTCATATATTTAATTCTTGGCTTATTAAAATAAAAAAAGGGTTTTAGCAAAAAATACAGCTAATAGAAATAAGATTTATTTCTATTATTTGTATATTTTACACTATTAAACTTTTCTTCAGTAAACTAAGTATTATACTAATGTTCAAAAAACATAAGTTTATGACTTAAATGATACCAAAGAAGTTAAAAGGCTTTGAAATGCTTAAGCTGGCGCCTTGGCTTAATCTAACAAATAATGACCCATATGTCATCATTGGTGTGTGTTTTTACTGCTTGAGCCACTGGCCAGCAGGTGGCAAAGTCTATTGCTATAATGATATATTTCTTTTTGTTGTGTTTTCCTGGCATGGGGCCTACAATGTCAAGAGCCCACACTTTGAAGGGTAATTGCATGCGGATAGGCAGTACTGACTTAGGTGGTGTCTCACTTCTTGCAAACTTTTTGCATACTTTGCATTGTTCTAAGACTTCTTGGACATCCCGATACAGGGTTGGCCACCATGTCTTATGTTCAAGGAATTTGTAGAGATTGTGACTCTTTTTGTGCCCTAGGTCCCTATGGTAACGTAGAATAGTGTCAACTCACTGGTGTGTGGGGATATATGGGATGGTGGTCCCGTCAGACATCTTCCAATATAAAGTCCTGTACACATCTGCAAACAGGTGTTTGTTCTTAATAACTGTTTCCTTTGTTACATCTGTGGTACCAAGGGGAAACCTTCCTCCTTTGTTTGAAGTACTAGGAGGGGCCAGTCTGGGTTGAGCCCATTTTCTCCCCTCATAGCTCAGACGTACAGGCGTAAGAGTGCGTCTGCCATGGCAAGTTCTGGACCAGGCTTGTACTGTATGAGAATATTGAATCTCTCCAGGAGTTCCATCCAGCGAGCCTGGCAACGAGACAGATTTTCCTGAGTTTTGAAATATATGAGCAACTTGTGGTCAGTCAATGCTGTGAATTCCTCCTGTTGCTCTAGATAACAACGCCATTTGACTAGGCAATGTACAATGGCCAACAACTCTTTATTGTGGATAGGGTATCAACACTTGCTGTCTGTCAGTTTTTGTGATTTGTAAGCTACGGGCAGGAAGTCACCATCATTGTTTTTGATTTGTAGTACTCCCCCAATGGATGCTTCTTCAGTGTTGGTTTTCATTTGGTACTCCTCATTGCGTTTGGGGTACTGCAGGATAGGCGCTGTTGTGAGCTTCTCCTTGAGACGTCTGAAGCAGGGTTCACGTTAGGGGGTCCATAAAAACTTGGATTTGATGCCAGTTATGGCAAATAGGGGGGCAGTCAAGATGCCGCAGTCGGGTATGAAGCGGCATACATAGGCCACTATTCCTAGGAACGTACAGAGTTCTGACTTGTCTTTGGGTGGTGGAATTTTGCAGATGGCCTGTATCTTCTGACTGTTGGGCTTGGTGCCTTCTTTTGAGAATATGTGCCCTAGGAAAGGCAGTTGCTCACAGAAGAACTGGCGTTTGGAGGGGTTGGCTAGCAGCTTGTGTTGTGCTAGGGTAGCAAAGACTGCCTCCAGGTCCTTGCGGTGTTGCTCCACCAAGGGACTATAAAAAATAATGTTGTCTAGGTAGACCAAGGCGTGCTTGCCTATGTGGGGGGCAAACACCTTTTTCATGAAGGTCACAAAGGTCTAGGGGGCGTTGGTCATGCCAAAATTGAGTACCACACATTTGTATGAGCCATACTTTATGCAGAAGGCTGTCTTGGGGATATCTTCCTCTTTAATACAGATCTGGTTGTAGCCTGCGGTTAAGTCAATCTTGGAGAAGACTGTGGTGCCACCCAGGGCATCAAAGAGGTTGTCAATGAGTGGTGATGGGTAACAATTTTTGATGGTAACTTCATTTAGGGCACAGTAATCTGTGACCAGGCGCAGGGTACCATCCTTCTTGGCCACAAAGAACACAGCAGCCCCAAAAGGAGACTGTGAGGGGCGGATAAGTCCTTTTTCCAAGGCCTCCTTAAGGTAGTCCTGTAAGGCGTTGTCTTCATTTGGGGTCAAGCAATAGATGGGTTGTGCTTTGGGTACAGCTCCCTTGAGCTGAATGGAATGTTGGATGTGTTTTTCTAGGGGTAACCTGGGTAACACTTCTTTGAAGATTTCTGGGTGATGAGCCACAATTTTGCAATCCTGAGACGTGGTGGTGTCCTGGTGATCCTTGAAGTGTATGTTCTTGTACTGGCAGGAGTCCCAGTCAATGGCCTTGAGGTTCTCTTTTTTGTCCAGGGTTTCTGTAATACGTACAAAAACATGGTTGCGTAGGAGTTGGTCCACTGAGTCAGGGTATAACTGGTGGTTGGCACCTTTGTGTTTGATGGTCACTACCGAGGTTACCCAGTCCACGTGGGGGTTGTTCTTTCTCAGCCAAACCAAACCCAATATGATGTCAAACTTGGGGAAGTCAATGACGGGACCTTGGATGGTGGAGTGGAGGTTCTCAAGCATGACAGAGAAGGGGGCAGTTTCCTTTGTCATGGAAATGTGGTGTTTGTCAGCCAGGACCACATTTTTAATCTGCAAAGGATTAGTGGCCAGCTTGAACTTGTTCACAAAGCTACTGTTGACTAGGGTTCAATCTGCGTCTGAATCCAGGAGTGCTGAGCTGTGTAACTGCAAAAGCAGAAAGAGTAAGACATCAGTTTATTAGAATGTCTGGTGATGGTGTAAAGTACTGGGTCCTCCGAGGGCACTTGGATCATTGGACACTGGTCCATGTCCTTGGTGAGGTACTCATTGTTGGGCAAGTCAGGAGTTGCGCAGGGAGAGCTTGGCTCGCTTAATGCTCTCCACAGGCTTTTCCCTTGTCCTGGTTGCCCTGCGTTGCAGTGATACAGAAATGGGTACAGTTCAACTGATCATTGTTCCTGTTTCCATGTCCATTTGAGCTTGTGGGTTTATGGTTGGTGTTATTCCCGTTGTTCCCAGGGGGTGGTCAACTGGAGCGCCCGGCTGGGTGAGAGTCTTTGGGCCTATCTTGTTTTCTGGTTTGCGCTTTGTGGAGAGCGTTGGACGTTTGTTCTGCTTTCTCTGCTTTGCGGTACAGGCTTTGTAGGTTGATCACTTGATCCAGGTTCACATGTCTCATCACATGCAACTTGAGGGTGTTGTAGTACATGAGGTGTGTGGCTGGGGTGTCAAAGGCCATATCAGATGATGCACAAAGTTGGAGTTCCTTGTAGGCGCGGGTGAGTTCCTTCACAGTGCCTGTCTGGGTTAGGTTCTTTACTTGGTGTATGATCATGAGTGCGGTATCCTTCAGCATGAATCTTGCCAAGAAGTCTTGTTTGAAGGTGTCCCTATCCTTCTTGGTGTGTTCTTCATGCCACTTGTTGCACTAGGTACTGGCGTCATGAGTCAATTGGATGGAGATCTCTGCAATCCAGAACTGCTGTGGGCATTTCATTTGGGCCAGCTTGCTTTGGGCTAATTGAATCCATGCCGCAGTGTTATTGTCATTGGCTCCAGCAAAAGGTTCCAAAGCAGCACTTTGAAGTCTCTGGGCTACGTAGGCTGGCATGGCGCCTTTATTGGTTGGTTGCAGCGTGGAGGCGGGAGCCTGGAAGAACCCTTGTGCAGACATGGCGTTGAAGGCGGGTAGTGGAATCACTGTATTCTGGTAGAGGACAAACCCATAAGGTATCTTGGTGCCAGGTGTGTACAGTGTCCAGTCCACTGGGAGGCCAGACATGATTCTATCAAGGATTTGTTGGCCGCGGCAAGTATGGGCAACAAGCGGAATTTTGGGGAATAAAGTAGGATGGAAAACCAACCTGTGCTACCAATGTTGTAACTGTGCTGTTTTGCAGAGTTACAAGGGGAAAAATATTTAGAAACTAGATAATAATCTTTATTGGGAGATAGGTATTATATAGTCATTGTGAATCTTGGATAACAGGAACATGATAGTGTTGATCACACGGTGGGATAGTGAAGGGGGTGGCCTGATCCTGGTAATGAGTCAAGTGCCAAAACAAGGTATCCATTGTAAGGGATCATCATTTGTTCATGTTGTTGGTTTTGGAAATTTGAGTTGACTTACTAGTTTGGCTTTGAGTGACTGGATAATTGGATTGCAGGTCACAAACCTGCTTACTTGGAACCTTGATGGCGGGTCACGCCTGCTGTTTTGACATTATTATAACAATATTTCTATTATATATCAATCAGAGTATAATTAGCTGAAACACCTCCAGTTTCAGAATCCCATCTGGATCCCTATCATATGATCTATGACACAGCAGCAGCATTCAATAAAGACCTTTACCAAAAAGATCTTCACATTCTTAACTCATACTAGTGAACCCTAGTACATTCCAGAATTACCTGATCCCTTCTGTGGACATGTGTTTTTGTGGCTTGAAGCGTTTCAGACTTCTGGCACCAGAGCTCTGTGAAGCATATGTATTCCTGATCCAAGCTTCCATCATCTCACCTGGGAAACAGCTGACCAATCCCGGACATCCAAAATCACTGTCTTTGATTGGCAATTTTTGCACTGATCAAATTTCATGATCAGAACCTATCAAATGGCCCAAAGCTTTACTGGGCACCACTGCGGCACCCAGAAATGTTCCCAGACAATGCCCCAGCGCCTGAAACATGCACTAGGCAACACCTTGGCACTTTACAGATTGATTAGATGGTGCCGTAAATGCCAATATTCATACTCTTTTGATTTTGCCTTTGCTGGAGTTTTTTGAGGACAAATTCCTTGCTTTCAGCTTTGACCTCTGAAATGGGTCTAATTCCAAATATAGAAATTCATACATTTGTCTTCCTGATTCTGCACAACTCACTTGCCCCACTCATTCTTGTGGCAAGTGATCCTACTGCCCCAGTATTGTTTTGTGGTAACACCAAACAATATATATGACAATTCTCTATCTTCAATAAAAAATAAGTTCTATTTACTTTTTTCTTTGTGTTTTCAAGTACTTTAGCGCCTCTCTCTAGTAACGTCTAGTAGAGATTTATTGTTCAGATTCACAAGGTAATTGCCTCATCTTCCCTGTTGACTAACCAAGACTTAGTATGAATCCAATCCTAGGGTTATAACTTCCTGTTGTGACTCTGTTTTGCGCCTCAGATCACAACAAAAATGGTGCTCACTACAGGGGCTGCAAGCCCCTTGGTTATCCCTTTTGCAACTACATTCTCAGGTCTGTCTCTTAGTCTACTACAGGAGCCATCTTCACCTGAAATTACCAGTCCACCTATTAAAGAAGATATCTTGGACCCACCTATTGTCCCCACTGTCTTGAGCCTAGGAAATGGTCCCTGTCTAGTAGCTTACCCCATGAGTACCCTGGACTTGTAGTAAGTCATGGCAATAGCCCTTGGAGTAGCCTGTGATGGAGCCATTCCTTGCCTTTAATTACAGTTTAATTGAGCATAATACCACAATTTAATTGTTGCCTTCAGTTCCTGAAACATCTCCTCTTGGCAGCTGGCTCCGCTGAGCATCTACTGGCATCCTTTGTGCAGCCTGTCTTAGCCCATCACCAAATGGTGTTGGGGATTCACAACCAATAGATTTTACCTCTTCAAGCAGCTGTAACTAATCATTGGGATCAGTTTGCTGCTTACCAACAGTGGATCTATTCCCTAGTCACTTTAGTATCTGATAACCAATGCAACTTCATTACCTCTCAGGCTCACTTGGTGGCTTCCATGGAGCAAATGTGCCAGTCCATCCCTGAGTACATCAGAAATGTCTACATTAATTTCACCAGCCACAACAGCCTTGGCAAAATCAAGTAGGTTCCACTCTGAACGCTTAACTCTCAGATTTCAAACAACTTGTGGAGCAGCTTAATGCATTTAGCGCCTACTCCTTTGATCAATTGCAATAGGTATCAGTGCACACTGCTTGGGGTCTCTGTGAACTACAAGAGGAAGTTTCCCAAGAGAGGGCTACCACAGCAACTTCCATTACAAAGCTTCAAACTCAAGTAGATGAGTTATCTACACCTAAGGTGGATGTTTCTCCTTCTCCTCTGTCTGATGATATAGTGGGTAGAGAATAGAAGTTATGGGATGCCATCAGGGAACTACATGCGTCTACTTGCAACTAAGGAAGCCCTAAATAACCTCCTCAGCCAGACCCCCAAGTGGCTGCTCTGACTGCACAAGTTGCTACCCTTCAACAAGAAGTTGGTGTTCTCCAGGCTACTGTGACTGATACCACTAGCTCAGTTGGGCTTGCTGATGACAATGGCTGCTGCCCTGTATTGCCAGGGACCCTCAAATTCAATGTGTTAGGGAATTGATTACTCTAGCCAACAAAGTTGACCACCTAAAGAAGGACTACACCAGTCCAGACAAAGATTTCCAAGAGATGAGCAAGTTAATTGTCTAAGTGAACAATAGGCTCTCCCATTTTCTCTCAGTGGGACCTTTTTCAAACTTCTGTTTGGCTGAAATTTTGACTGTGGTGACCACAAATGGTCATTGACTGGATGTTACCAAGCAACAAGCTGATCTATCTAACAACATGGGTATCTGCATCTAGGATACATTGAATACTCTTGAAGAGAGTGTCTGCCAGCTGTGGGCACAACAACCTACTCTGAATCCAAAGCTGAATTCTCTCTGTGTATCAACGTGTTAGATAGCAACAATGGTGGCCCTATCCCCAAGACTCATTTCAAACCTACTTTCAAACAAGTCTTTGACCCTAAAACGTTCACCATTGCGGCCTTCCTGACTATATATGAGATGGCTATGCAAAGGAACTCTGATATTGTTAAGAAGGAGGTCATTTTAACCTGCTTACACTTAACCTGTCAGGAAGTGGTGGTACCTGAACTTCCTTCCATTGATACTTGGAAGGAGAAAAAACAGCTCCTAATTGATGAGTTTGGTGGTGACCTCAGTTTGGAAGTGAAAAAAACGCTTTCATGCACATTGCCTTCAAACCCAAAAAGACGTTGGCCAATTTTACAGACAGGTTCTACATAAAAGGACAGCAATTGATAACTAGCAGACAGTTAACAGCACATGAAGCCTAAATGGCTTGCACTCAAACCCTCAAATTTAATCAACTCCTATTCCTCCACTTTAAAGATCACAAGGTCATGCTCTTGTCTATCAAAGAGTATAAAGACATTACTACAGGACATGAACCTCTATCACTCTGGGTCTGTGGTACAATAAAATTGAGTGGCCTCCATTTCTGGTTCTACTTCCTATGGCCCTTGTATTCTCACCATAGACTCCCAGAATCCTCCTAAACACCAAGGTTGCCATAGTGTGGACAGATAGGCCACCACTTGCATGTCTGTACCAATCCCCATGTTAAAGGGGCTGACCCAAAGAACCAGGTGGGAAAAGAACAGTCAATCTAGAGGCGGTGACTCTCTTGGTTGAAAATTATTCCCAGTCTCCTCCAATTATGCTATTAATTCATGACATCTCCAATGATTCAGACATGGATGATTTTGATACTGAAGATCACAATGCCTATGGGTATTTAGTTCTAGAAGTTCCTAAAAAAATTACTATCCCTTACAAACTACACTCTGAGAAGACTATGACCACTAACAAGCCTCCAACTGAAGCCAAGGAGGTTTTCTCTTGCCCATACCTCAGGTAAGCTAACAGTTCATCTGTGTTAGTGGAGTTTTCAGAAGAGGCAGCAGAAGTAGCCGGCGCTGTTTTTAAAAATTCATCAGTTTTACTCCCTCTTTAGACTGTATACAGGAGTTACCAGATTTGAGATGTATGATTGAAAAGTGGGAAAATGAACTAACTAAGCCCAGGATATACTGGCCATCCTCCCGCGCTTTAGTTGTAGCACTATATGATTTTAGATGTCTTTACAAATGGTAAAGATCAAGGCCATTTTGGATACTGGGTCTCCAGTTAATGTTGTACCCTCCACACTTGTAAATAAGCTCAAACTTCCCCTAATCTTAACTATCATCAGTCTTATTGTACCTCTGGCCTGTCCATGACTTGTGCTAAAGGGCCTATTTTGCTCTCCCTATGCAATCTGGTAAACTACTCTTAAACTACACCTGCTGTAGTTTTAGAGAATGAGAGTTATGATCTGCTAGTTGGTACCCAATTTCTTAGGAAATACAAGGAATTATCAACTTAAAGATTGAAACCTCTCTCTTCTAGGTTATGAAATCCCCCTGATCTTTGAGGAACATGTAAAAGTCCCTGGAAAACACCTTAATATGTGTGCTTTAGAGTACCTAACTGGTGCCTTCACCCTGAAGTATTGTACCCATTTGTCTAACATGAAGTGTCCTCCTGTGGCCTTCCCTGCATCCAAAGGAATTCCACTTCTGGTCACTTCAGCTGTAACCATCCCACAGGCTCTCAAGCCATCTTGGAATCTCAGATATTTAACAAGTTGCCTGAACACACATTTCTAGAGCTGTACTTGCCTCCCTTGTCAAGATGCAATGTGCCCTATATCTGCCATGGGATCTTAGATGTCTCTAAAAATATCCTGTCCAACTTTTGGTAGTCAATTTTACAGCTCTTCCATATCTGTGTTGAGAGGCCAGGTTTTTGGCTATGGTAAGCTGCTAAACTCTCCTGATGTTCTATTGATACATCTATTAGTATCTTACAGGACTTCTACTTACATGAAGATAAACCACAGGTCCTATCCCTGTTTACCACCCAAGTTTTCCCGTAGCAGTCTCCTGTTCAGCAGAAAGAGGTGCTTAACCTGTTGGATCAGATTTTGGATATATTTGCTAAGGATAGAAATGATTATGGTCTAGATAAAGGAGTCATTCACCAGATTGATACTGTTGATATACCTCCCTTCTGGACTAAACCCTACTTCTGTAGTCAAGTGGAATGTGCACAAGTATCTAAGAAACTCAAACAGTTAATAGATGCTGGGCTACTTGACCCCTCACAGAGTCCCTGGGCTTCCCCTTGCTAATCCTTAACAAGAAAGACAGCAGACTTTGCTTAGTGATGGACTATTGGCGGTTTAACTCCTTAACCAAGAAGAATTCTTACCCCTTGCCATGTATAGATGGTGCACTCTGCTGCCTTAAAGACTCTAAGTTCTTGCAGCTATGGCTTGGGCATCTGGTTACTGGAAAGTTGACCTCTCTCCTGAGGATAGGCAAAAGGAAGCACTTATCACCTCTGAAGGGCTGTTTGAGCCCACCCACATGCCTCAAGGGTTGTGAAATGCCCCTGCTATCTTTCTGTGTGCTATGGACTCCATACTTCATGACCTAAAGCTCTATTATGGCTTAGTATACTTGGATGACATAACTATCTTTTGTGCAACCTTTAACAATAACTTGGCTCATCTGAAGAAATTGTTCCTTCAGATTTGAGAGGCCATCTTCAAGTTGAAACTGTATAAATGTGCTTTCTTCAAGAGATGTCTTGAATTCTTGGGTCATGAAGTAACCCAAACAGAGATCCAACCTATAACCAAGAAAGTTGGGGCTATCAACAAAATGCTTCCACCTACCCCTAATTTGTGAGGTGCAAGTCTTTTTGGGCATGATAGGTTCTTATAGACAGTTTATTCCTGACTTTATTGATACTAGTGAGCCTCTACTCAGTTGCTACACAATGTCCCCTTCAAATGAACTAATAGCCAACAGCAAGCCTTTGAGACCCTTAAACAAAATCTCAAAGAGTCTCCAATAATGGTGTATCCCAACTAGAATAAGGAGTTAATTCATTATAAAGATGCTAGCAATCTAGCTATCAGGGCCATTCTTGCCCAACTAGACAATGAGGGAGTGGATCACCCCATGGAATATACATCTTATGTCCTCAATAATCATGATAAAAACTATGTGTTACCAAGAAAGAGTGCCTTGTTGTACTAAATGCTGTTAAAAAATTCTGCTATTATGTTTACGGCACTCATATCACTGTGATTACTGATTACGCCTCACTTAAGTGGTTACAACAAATCAAGGAGCTGGAAGGACTTTTAGCTAGATAGGCCCTTTGTCTTTAAGGTTATGAATTCACAGTATTAAATAATCCCAGAATCCAGCATTATAACACAGATGGGTTATCACAGATGCCTATCCTTGCTCTTCACCCTGCAGAGACATATTGAGTGTAGAACTGATTGGGTATCATTCATCTTGGGAGGATGAGACTGAGGAGATTCAATCAGCCCTAACTAAGCTATTCAAAAACACCCTCATCTGCAAAAATCAGCTATTTAAGAAGGTTTGTGACCATTATCTACCCTATGTATGCTCCAGTCTCTGACTTTTTCTAGTGCTTCAAGCCCACAAAGAGACTGGACATGGAGGCATCACCAAGACCTATGACTGGCTTCAGAAGAACTATTATTGAGAGAACCTCTGTCTGCTGATCCCCAATATCATTGCTAGTTGTCATAACTGTCAACTACAGCTTCCCCAAACTGCATTCCATGAGTTCAAGCTAGTTCCCCCACAGCATGCCTTTTATACAGTCAACATTGACTCTGTAGGACCTCTTCCTTATTCACACTCAGGCTGTTGGTTTGTCTTTATTGCTTTTGATCATTTCAGTAAATGGGTAGAAGCTTGCCCTACCAAGGACATCACTGCTAAAACTATTTCTGCCTTCTTACTGCAGGATTGTTTTATTCTAATGGCTGCTTACAATTACAACTATCAGGTAATTTATCTAACTTCAATGCAAAGCTAGTGACTTCTGTTGAAGAAGATTTGAGGTCTCATAAATCCTTCTCAGCTCCCTACAACCCTTCCACTAACAGGGCTGTGGAACATGCTAATTTGACCTTAGTTTACATCATGCAAAAACTAACCTACTCTGATGCTGCCAATTGAGATCTATACCTTCCTGCTGCCCACTTTGCCTACTGTCTCAGTAAGCATTGTTTCACTGGATACTTCCTCTTTGCTATGTTTTATGGGCGTGAAGCCACCATTCTGTTGCTTTTTTGGGGGGGCTCTACTCTCTTCTGATGAAGCCCTGTATTCTGAAACCCACATCAAGAACTTGGTCAGCCGCATAATTGACATCCAAGCCACTGCCTATACCTCTGCATACAAGACCAAGATACCAGAGCTCTCATCTGATAATTCTGGGTGTTCTCTCTTGCCAGAGTTCAAAATTGGAGATCATGTCCTGTACTATCAACACAGAGTGAGAGTATGTGCTCATAATTGGATACCTTATGGGTTAGAGTGTTAGAAGTTACTTTCAAATGTGGTCCAGAGTACACCATGAAGCTCCTCTTCAGTGGTCTCATGTTTGCCCAAGTACACATTAAGTTTTTCTTACAAGTACCACCCCCAAGGTCAATATAGAAGGGGGGAATGCTGTGAATGCCACTATTTACACTCTTTCAATTTTGTCTCTGTTGGGTTATTTTGAGGATAAGTCCCTTGCTTTTGTTTCCCCCCTTGAAATGGATCTATTTCTGAAAATGGAAATTCCACTGTTTGTCTTCCTAGTTCTGTGCAATTCACTTGCCCCACTTGTGCTTGTGGCAAGTGATCCTACCATCATTGTATTGTTTTGTGCTAGCCACAAACAATATAAAATCTCTTTTTACACCACCAATAAAATTAAGTTCTATTCAAATTTCTGTCTTTGTGCTTTCAAGTACTTCAGCGCCTATTTCTAGTCACGTCTAGTAGAGATTTATTATTCAGGGCCACAAGGTATTTGTATCACCTTCCCTTCCAACTAAACAAGACTTAGTAATAATATAATCCCAAGGTTAGAATTTCCTGTTGTGTATCTGTGCCGCGCCTCAGAAAACAAAAACATACAGCATTGTCAGAGGAGAGTTATAGCATCTTGATCTTGTACACAGAGGTTTAGGCAGAGTTTTGGATATCAATTATGCAGTTGACAAAGTTCTTGATGTGGGCTTCAGAATCCAGGGCTTCATCAGAAGAGAGTAGAGCCCCCCCCCCCCCAAAAAGCAACAGAATGGTGGCTTCATGCCCATAAAACATAGCAAAGAGGGAGTATCCAGTGAAACAATGCTTACTGAGACAGTAGGCAAAGTGGGCAGCAGGAAGGTATAGATCTCAATTGGCAGCATCAGAGTAGGTTAGTTTTTGCATGATGTAAACTAAGGTCAAATTAGCATGTTCCACAGCCCTGTTAGTGGAAGGGTTATAGGGAGCTGAGAAGGATTTATGAGACCTCAAATCTTCTTCAACAGAAGTCACTAGCTTTGCATTGAAGTTAGATAAATTACCTGATAGTTGTAATTGTAAGCAGCCATTAGAATAAAACAATCCTGCAGTAAGAAGGCAAAAATAGTTTTAGCAGTGATGTCCTTGGTAGGGCAAGCTTCTACCCATTTACTGAAATGATCAAAAGCAATAAAGACAAACCAACAGCCTGAGTGTGAATAAGGAAGAGGTCCTACAGAGTCAATGTTGACTGTATAAAAGGCATGCTGTGGGGGAACTAGCTTGAACTCATGGAATGCAGTTTGGGGAAGCTGTAGTTGACAGTTATGACAACTAGCAATGATATTGGGGATCAGCAGACAGAGGTTCTCTCAATAATAGTTCTTCTGAAGCCAGTCATAGGTCTTGGTAATGCCTCCATGTCCAGTCTCTTTGTGGGCTTGAAGCACTAGAAAAAGTCAGAGACTGGAGCATACATAGGGTAGATACTGGTCACAAACCTTCTTAAATAGCTGATTTTTGCAGATGAGGGTGTTTTTGAATAGCTTAGTTAGGGCTGATTGAATCTCCTCAGTCTCATCCTCCCAAGATGAATGATACCCAATCAGTTCTACACTCAATATGTCTCTGCAGGGTGAAGAGCAAGGATAGGCATCTGTGATAACCCATCTGTGTTATAATGCTGGATTCTGGGATTATTTAATACTGTGAATTCATAACCTTAAAGACAAAGGGCCTATCTAGCTAAAAGTCCTTCCAGCTCCTTGATTTGTTGTAACCACTTAAGTGAGGCGTAATCAGTAATCACAGTGATATGAGTGCCGTAAACATAATAGCAGAATTTTTTAACAGCATTTAGTACAACAAGGCACTCTTTCTTGGTAACACATAGTTTTTATCATGATTATTGAGGACATAAGATGTATATTTCATGGGGTGATCCACTCCCTCATTGTCTAGTTGGGCAAGAATGGCCCTGATAGCTAGATTGCTAGCATCTTTATAATGAATTAACTCCTTATTCTAGTTGGGATACACCAGTATTGGAGACTCTTTGAGATTTTGTTTAAGGGTCTCAAAGGCTTGCTGTTGGCTATTAGTTCATTTGAAGGGGACATTGTGTAGCAACTGAGTAGAGGCTCACTAGTATCATTAAAGTCAGGAATAAACTGTCTATAAGAACCTATCATGCCCAAAAAGACTTGCACCTCACAAATGAGGGGTAGGTGGAAGAATTTTGTTGATAGCCCCAACTTTCTTGGTTATAGGTTGGATCCCTGTTTGGGTTACTTTATTACCCAAGAATTCAAGATGTCTCTTGAAGAAAGCACATTTAGACGGCTTCTGTTTTAGGCCAGCTTCTCAAATTTTAAACTAAGACTTCCTTCAGGTGAGCCAAGTTATGGTAAAGGTTACACTTAAGATAGTTATGTCATCCAAGTATAACAAGACATAAGAGAGATTTGGGTCATGAAGAATGGAGTCCATAGCATACTGGAAGTTAGCAGGGGTATTGTAAACCCCTTGAGGCATGTGGATGGACTCAAACAGCCCTTCAGAGGTGATAAGCACTTTTTTTGCCTATCCTCAAGAGAGAGGTCAGCTTGCCAGTAACCAGATGCCAAAGCCATAGTTGAAAAGAGCTTAGAGCCTTTAAGGCAGCAGAGTGCACCATCTATACATGGCAAGGGGTAATAATCCTTCTTAGTTAAGGAGTTCAACTGCCAATAGTCCATCACTAAGCAAAGTCTGCTGTCCTTCTTCTTAAGGATTAGCAAGGGGAAGCCCAGGGACTCCAGGAGGGGGCAAATAGCCCAGCATTTAGTAGATAGTTGAGCTTCTTAGATATTTGTGCATCTTCCACTTGGCTACAGCATTAGGGTTTAGCCCAGAAGGGAAGTGCATCACCAGTATCAAACTGGTGAATGAATCCGTTAGCTAGACCATATACAGTGATATCCTTAGCAAATGTATCCAAAAACTGATCCAACAGGTCAATCATCTCTTTCTACTGAACAGGAGACAGCTGTGGGAAGACTTGGGTGGTAAACAGGGATAGGACCTGTGGTTCATCTTCATGTAAGTTGAAGTCCTGTAAGATACTAGTAGATGTAGCAATAGAACATCAGGAGCGTTTTGCAGCTTGCCATAGCCAACAACCTGGCCTCTCAACACATATATGGGGAGAGCTGTAAAATTGGCTACCAACATCTAGACAGGATCTTTGTAGAGACATCTTGAATCCCAGGACAGAGATAGGGCTCATTACAGCTTAACAAGGGTGGCAAGTACAGCTCTCAAAATGTGCAGTCAGGCATCTTTTAAGATATCTGAGAGTCCAGGATGTCTTGAGAGCCTGTAGGATAGTTAAAGCAGAAGTGATCAGAATTGGAATCCCTTTGGACGCAGGGCAGGCCACAGGAGGACACTTCATGTTAGACAAATGGGTACAATACTTCAGGGTGAAGGCACCAGATAGGTACTCTAAAGCACACATATTAAGGTGTTTTCCAGGGACTTTGACAGGTTTCTCAAAGATCAGGGGGATTTTATAACCTATAATAGAGAGGTTTCCATCTTTTAAGTTGATGATCCCTTGTATCCCCTGAGAAATTGGGTACCAACTTCCAGATCATAACTCTCATTCTCTAAAACTACAGCAGGTGTAGTTTAAGAGTAGTTTACCAAATTGTATAGGGAGAGAAAAATAGACCCTTTAGAACAAGTCATGGACAGGCCAGAGGTACAATAAGACTGATGATAGTTAAGATTAGGGGAAGTTTGAGCTTATTTACAAGTGTGGAGGGTACAACATTAACTGGAGACCCAGTATCCAAAATGGACTTTATCTTTACCATTTATAAAGACATCTCAAATCAGATAGTGCTACAACTAAAGCATGGGAGGATGTCCAGTATATACTGGGCTTAGTTAGTTCATTTTCCCACTTTTCAATCATACATCTCAAATCTGGGAACTCCTGTATACAGTCTAAAGAGGGAGTAAAACTTATGAATTTTTAAAAACAGTGCCGGCTACTTCTGCTGCCTCTTCTGAAAACTCCACTAACACAGATGACCTTTTAGCTTACATGAGGTATGGGCAAGAGACAACCTCCTTGGCTTCAGTTAGAGGCTTAGTAGTGGTCATAGTCTTCTCAGAGTGTAGCTTGTAAGGGACAGCAATGTTTTTGGGAACTGCTAGAACTGAATATCCATAGGCATTGTGATCTTCAGTATCCAAATCATCCATGTCTTAATCATTGGAGATGTTGTGAAATAAATAGCAGAATTTGAGGAGCTTAAAAACTGGCATGCTCAGTGCTTTCTATGGATCAGGGAATTGGAAGAGACTGGGAAGAATTGTCAACCAAGAGGGTCTCTGCCTCTAGGTTGACTGGTCTTTTCCTGCCTGGTCTTTAGGGTCAGCCCCTTCAGCTTGGGGATTGGTACAGACACGCAAGTGGTGGCCTATCTGTCCACAGTTATGGCAACCTTGGTGTCTAGGAGAATTCTTGAGTTCATGGTCAGGATGCAAGGGTCACAGGAAGAAGGACTAGAGTTGGAGCCCACTCAATTCTCTTGCACAACAGATCTAGAGTGAGTAAGGTGCATGTCTTGTAACAGCATCTTTATGCTCTTTATAGACAAAAGCATGGCCTTGTGAGCTTTAAAATGGAGGCACAGGAGTTGATTAAATTTGAGGGCTTAAGCGCAGGCCATGTAGGCTTCATGCACTGTCAACTGTCTGCTAGTTATCAATCACTGTCTCACATATAAAACTGTTTGCAAACTCAGCCAAGGTCTCTTTAGGTTTGAACACAATGTGAATGAAGGCGTTCATTTTCACCTCTAGACTGAGATCACTGCCAAACTCATTGATTAAGAGCTGTTCATCTCATTCCAAGTGTCAATGGAGGGCAGTTCAGGTAATATCACCCCTTGACAGGTAGGGTGAAAACAGTCTAAAATGTTCTCATTCTTAACTTAATCAGAAGCTCTTTGAATAGCTGTCTCATAGATAGACAGGAAGGCCACAATGGTGGACGTTTTAGGGTCAAAGACTTGTTTGAAAGTAGGTTTGAAGTGAGTCTTGGGGATAGGGCCACCATTGTTGCTCCCTAGCACATTGATACACTGAGAGAACTTGGCTTTGGATTCAGAGGGGGGTTGTTGTGCCCAAACCTGGCGGACACTCTCCTCAAGAGTAGTCAGTGTATCAGTGTTTTGAAAACTCATATTGTTATCTGGATCACTATTTGCTCAGTAATTTCTGTTTATAACCATTTGTGTTCACCACAGTACAAAAGTTAAGCCAAACAGCAGCTTGAAGAAGGTCCCACCAAGAGACAATGGGAGAGCCTATTGCTCACTTAGTCAATTAACTTGCTCATATCTTGGAAATCTTTGTCTAGACTGATGTGGTCCTGCTTTGGGTGGCTAACTTGGTTGGCTTGGGCAATCAATTACCTAGCACATTGTATTTGAGGGTTCCCAGGAAGCTCAGGGAAGCAGCCATTGTCAACAGCAAGACCAACAGAGCTAGTATCTTCAGTCACTGTAGCCTGGATAACAGCAACTTCTTTGTGAAGGTAGCAACCTGTACAGTCAAGGCAGCTGCTTATGAGTCATGCTAAGGAGGTTCTTTGGGGCTTCCTTGACTGAAAGTAGACACATGTAGTTCCCTGATGGATTCCCATAACTTCTGTTCTCTACCCACCATATCATTGGATTGAGGAGAAGGAGGAACATCCACCTTAGGCGCAGATATCTTATCTACTTGGGGTTAAAGCTTTGCAACAGAAGCAGCTGTGATAGCCCTCTCTTGGGAAAATTTCTCTTGTAGCTCACAGAGACCCCAAGCAGTGTGCACTGCTACCTACTGCAATTGATCAAAGGAGTAGGCACTAAATGCATTAAGCTTCTCCACAAGTTGTTTGAAATCAGAGAGATAAGCGTTCAGAGTGGAACCTACTTGAGTTTGCCAAGGCTGTTGTGGCTGGTGAAATTAATGTAGACGTTCCTGATGTACTCAGGGATGGACTGGCACATTTGCTCCATGGAAGCCACCAAGTGAGCCTGAGAGGTAATGAAGTTGCATTGGTTATCAGATACTAAAGTGACTAGGGAATAGATCCACTGTTGGTAAGCAGCAAACTGATCCCAATGATTAGTTACAGCTGCTTGAAGAGGTAAAATCTATTGGTTGTGAATCCCCAACACCATTTGGTGATGGGCTAAGACAGGCTGCACAAAGGATGTCAGTAGATGCTCAGCGGAGCCAGCTGCCGAGAGGAGATGTTTCAGGAACTGCAGGCAACAATTAAATTGTGGTATTATGCTCAATTAAACTGTAATTAAAGGCAAGGAATGGCTCCATCACAGGCTACTCCAAGGGCTATTGCCATGACTTACTACAAGTCCAGGGTACTCATGGGGTAAGCTACTAGACAGGGACCATTTCCTAGGCTCAAGACAGTGGGGACAATAGGTGGGTCCAAGATATCTTCTTTAATAGATGGACTGGTAATTTCAGGCAAAGCCGGCTCTTGTATAGAAAGAGGCAAATGAACTGAAAATGTGGTTGCAAAAGGGATAACCAAGGGGCTTGCAGCCCCTGTAGTGAGCATCATTTTTGTCGTGATCTGAGGCGCGGCACACAGTCACAACGGGAAATCTTAACCTTAGGATTGGACTCGTAATAAGTCCCAGTTAGAATGGCAGGAAAGGTTATGCAATTACCTTGTGGCCCTGATTGAATGATATATGCTAGACGTTGCTAGAGAGGCGCCAAAGTATGTGGAGACACAAAGACAGAAATGTGAATAGAACTTAAATTTTATTAGGAATAAGGGTTTTTAATTTATATTTTTTAGCAATTCCACAAAAAAATACTAGGGCAGTAGGATCACTCATCACAAGCATGAGTGGGGTGAGTGAGTTGTGCAAAACCAGGAAACCAAACAGTTGAATTTCCTACTTTGGAAACAGACTCATTTTGAGGAGTAGAGGTGAAAGCAAGGGATTTGTCCTTGAAATAACCCAATGAAGGCAAAATTGATAAAGCATGAATATTGCCATTCACAACACCCAAAATGGGCTTTATTTAACCCTGGTTTTAAAAATCCAGGGATCTGCACTTTCTTACATCCAGAGGATGTGAGAAGGAAACAATTCTGAGAAAATATTATTTGAGAATATCTTCTTGAAATGGTTTCTGGATTTGAGAGGATGGCTCCTTTTTAGAAAAGAAGTCACTTGTCTCAAATCTGGTGTAGCCCTATCCTAAAGTCACAGCACAACATGCATGAATTGTGATGTGGCCAAGCACAATCCCATATGGTTTTGTGTTGTGTCCAATCATAAGTATGTAAGCTATTCCTTTCAATTGAAATAGATATTTATATTTTTTGATCAGCATTTTACTATAGCTATCTAAAGCAAACTGTGATATGATCAAGGCTACCGGTTTGAGATAATGACAGATAAGGCTTCAATAAATTTGAGTTAAAAAATAAGATCCAACAACTGAACCTGCTCTAATATTACATCCTGTGCCTTGTGCATAATGATAGCATATATCTCATCTTTAAAAACAACTTTAATTTTACATCTTGTGCCTTGCACAAAAGGAAATCATCTTTTTTATATTTGAAAACTGCCTTCCTTTATATTGTGATCTACACAAGGGAGTGAGGCACAGATTGTGACCTACTCCAAAAGTTGCAAACAAATCCACCCAAATTGGTTTGTGACCCAATCCAAGACATCCAAAAATGGTTTTGTGACACTGTTTATACAATTGCTGTTCCTGTCACTACCCTACTTGAACCCTTCCCTAGCTACGAGTTTTGAGATATATGGTAATATCAGACTTCTAATGGTTTATCAGGACAGCAATACGATTGAGATCTGAATCATGTGAACCAAAATGGCTTGCTATCCAAAAGCGGCAGGGATATTTAACATCAATGTGAGCTATAGCTATCTACATATTAGTAACAGTGGTTCAAATAGACAAATATAATAATAGCGTAGGGGTGAGATGTGATTTATTTAAATAATGAAGGCTCAAGGGGAAATCGTAAAAAGCCCAGATCGGGCATCGAACTTGGAGGGAGTGTTAGTAGTGTCAAGGAATCTTAGATAGTATTTATCAGAGGCCTTTAGGCTGGACACCTTAGAGGCGACGTCCTTGAGGTCGATCCAGTAGCACGAGCACTGCTGCCCCACCATATCAAACTTGTCCTTGAACAAGGTGTACACCTCGTGCTGGTCTTCCATGAGAAACACGGACACCAGTGGCGCTGCTTCCGACTGCTTGATCTTTTCGTACAGGATCTGTGCGCTGGAAACGCCCTGCTTGGTGCCGAGAGTGGTGGAGGGGAGCTTGGCTGGATCTGTGCCTTCCACGATGAGATGGGCTGTTTCGGATGTCACGGCCTGGGGCCAGCCTAAGAAGCGAACAAAATGTGTCGCCGTCTTGACATCCGCAGCTGAAGAAACGGTTTGATTGGTCGAATCTGCTTTCGCCTCCGACATGCTTTCAGCATCACCATCATTGTGCTCTATGGGAGGCAGATAGTCAAGGTTGACATTCCCACTGACAAGCTTAGGCGGCGGTGCCAGAGCAAGCTCTTCAATACCGTCTTTTGGTCCAGGGACGGCTAAAACACCAAAGATAAGGAATATACAAGTTGCCCTCATTACTGGCGTCCGTTACACCAACTGTGCCCTCTTAAACCCCAGATCCGCCTAAGCTTTCACATGAAACAGATCCCACTGCCATCTGTTTCACTATACCAGGCCTAGCCCATCCTTCACATTTACCCAGGCCATCAATGAGCCTTGGATGGCTAGCAAATTCCAAAACTTACACTAATTAATCCAGACTAGAAGATATAATAAATATCCACTTTAAAATACCAAGCAGGATAGTACGGCTATAGGCCCACGCCGACGATCATAACTGCTAACCGCCCATCTTACTTTCATCGTGGTCATCTGACCGGACCTATTTAAATCAAACTGCCAATCAAAAGTTTCTCCGAAGCATCGCTTGTAACTGGCATTACAGCTCCAAAATTGTCACCCGGCAAAGGGACAACCTTCTTTCCCCTCAAAAGGCTTCTTAATGCAATCCTATAACAGCCTTATAAATATATAGAAGAATTAAGTGGCCTTATTCTGTTTGAGAAGATAATTATAACAAATCCCTTAAATTTGACGCTAAAGAACATGCCAAGAGTATCTGACAGTAAACAAAGGGTTCAAACCAAGCTGGAGTTGGCCTTATGTGATGAACTAGGGGAATATTACCTTAAGCCCTGAGAATACAAAGTATAGTTGATCCTACCTTATTCATATGAGAAGATCCCAAGAAGATACACACAGCTCTAACCAAAAAAACGAAACATTTGGTTAATAAAGGGGATATATATACTATATTCTAGAGATAAACATCAAAACATCACGCGGATAGAAGGAAATGAATAACAATGAAAAATACATAATAAATCGTATTGAACCATTCCAGGTTGGGTTGAAAACTATGTCCAAGACTAAGATGGGTGATAAACTCAAAGAGTAGCCTTGACAAGACTCAGCGTTAATCCTTGGCTAAGGAAGATCAATAATATCTCATTATACCAATTCACAGCCAATTCCCCCCGTAGATTGGCCTGAAAGCGATATAATTGTGCAGAAATAATGTGTTAACTCAATCAAAATGGCCATTCACTAGAAAAGCACCTAACTATTACCATAAGGTAGCTCTATTGCCTTAGCTTTACATGCAGAAATATAAGCAGTGATCTTTATATCTATAATCCTATTTATCAGGCCCCAGATATGCTTAGCAGGGCCTACAACAGCATATATAGGTGATAATATATTGATTCACAAGCACACAGCAGGGAAAAGGGGATCATATACCTAAATTTTTCCAAGACAGTAGGCAAGCACCAATCCAAGTTGTCAATTTAATAGTACATCACCTTTCAAATATAAATCAAGGTAGCATTAGATGGCTCAACAATACCATTGGTAGAGGGCTGAGAAGAATGGATGAGGAACCATATATTTAACCACACAAGAAACTTAATTTGATATTAAAGTTGATACTATTCTCTGATGAAATAACTTGGGGATCCATTTTTGTAGAAACCATCCTGGTGAAGAAAATTAGCTTCTTTTTTGCCATTCTATCCTTGGTAGCTTTATCCTCAGTTAATTTTTCCAATGGTTCATAGTAATAAGGATAAATAAAAATTCAGTACTTCTGCAAGGTAGGGAGCCCATGATGAGAATACTAATAGTATGAAATGCCTGGGAATGCAAGACTTTTTTAAAACCATGTGTGGAAGGGGGCTGAAATTGATAGTCAAAGAAAGAAGCAATAGCATCTGAGACTTAAGAATAAATACCTTTCTAATAGAAATAATTATATAGCCATTCAAAGGCTATAAAACTTCATTATGCCCAGTCTTCTGGTGGGCCTATGATATTATGAAGTGGCCTTATGACATGAATGGCATTTTGCTTCTGATATTGAACATAAGTCAAAAACAAGAATTGAACCCTGGTCATCAGAATATGTCGTCTGCCAGTCTAGGGGACCAAGGGCCTGGCTGCTCATGTTTTTTGGGCTTGAACATGAAGGTTATCCAATGACCTGCTCACAAATTCAAAGAGATTTACTAAATAAATAATGGTCCACAGCAAAGGGCGCACCACCAAGGGCCCAGACCTACACAGAAGCAGCTACTTGCCTAAAGAAGGTTATGGTAAAGCCCTAGACTAATCCCTAATAAGCATCACTCAGTGCCAGTCTCCCCATTCAATGTACAATGTATTTGGCTGGGCTGTGTGATGTTAATAATGAAATCAGAGAAATATAGTGTAGCCACATCTATTCATTGGCACCAGATAACCCAGAATTAGCCACCCTTGAACCCCCCAGAAATGCCAATCTCCCAATGGAAGAATGACCATGGACCTAAAGCCTATAATTTCTGGAGACGTAAAAGTTGATAGTATAAAAACCTCAGCTATTTTGACAATGGCAGCATTTTCATTCTGATAATAAAGTTTAATGAAACTTTGGATCAAATATATTCTACCTTATCTAGTTCTAGTATTCTATCACCTTCAATCAAGTCCCACAGACTCAAAGACTGCCACAGATCCTACTGACAAACCCAAGGACCCCCTGCCCATGTTATTCTGTCCCCCTGGGTCACCCTTGGGACCTGTACATTTTACTAAGTACCCTCCAAATCCTGCCTACTCTGAGTTTAATTTGGAAAATGTACTTATTGCCAACCCCTTGGCAAGAACCAAAGCCTGAGAATCATTCAGCTGTGAAGGAAAGTGGTACACAGTACATCCTAGGTTATTCTGCAATAATTACATTATCTGCCTGTCTACCTTGTATCAATGACCCCTCCTCTGATCCTGCAGCCCAACCACCTGCAAGAAACTGTTGTCACCACTGATGCCACCTCCACCCAACTGTTTATAGCATTCTATATTACTCTTACAGGATTTGTGGACACCATGGTCTCCAACTCTGGCCCATGGTCCTTGCTTGGCCATTCCTTTTCATGCATTATAAAGTTGGCTCCCATCCTCTGGTGGGCCCTGCCCTTAGGCCCGACCGTCCTACCACCTGCATCAAACAGTGCTCACATCAACAATTGATATCCTGAAACGTTAGCTAGTTCAGACATGAGTATTAAAAACCAGCTCTTATGTATAGTTGTTGATATGTAATGACTATACCTTGTATAAGGCAGCAAAGATAAATGTTTTATACAGTTTTAGTATTCCAAGTGTCCAGATAACCAAAGATCTTGTAGAACTTGTCAGATTCATCTGGATGAAAGACTAAGATTTGCATGTGGGGAAGCCATTAACATTTGAATGTCTACCCCAGGGCAATAGAGGATTAACAAGTCAAATTCTTGTAAATCAAGAGGCCAGAGAGTCAAGCAATCATCAGGTTCTTTGCTCTGCTTAATTCAGAAAAAAGAAAGATTTGCATACAATTATAACCGAGTAAGTGTCATAGATATAATGGCAAAATGTTTCACTGTATGTATTACCGCTTATAGCACACAAAATCTCAAAGCTGCCACCGTAAATAATACCCCTTAATTTACTTTTGAGATATAGCATTTTCATTAATAAATGTGAGCAATAGAAATAGAAGAGCAATCATGTAGCTACTTCCAATTATGGGTTTATATCTAAATACATCAAAATATGCCACAACAGCTTTCTATCTGGAGTTGAATTACCAAAAAATTAACCGCATACCTCTAATAACATAGCATTATATAACATGGGGTCTGTTTATGTCCTCTAAAACCCATGAAATCTCAATTTATACCATTCCTCACCCAATTAAGTAGTACCCACTTCACTTCTGGAAACATAATTTCTGGAAATATCACTTCTGAAGAATGATGTCATACCTTTAATTACAAATCTTTATTCAATTTTAAATAATTTAAAATGCCAGCATTTGTTTGGAAATTCTTTTGCAAGAAATCCAGTTGTCAGAATTAGAGCGGGTGCTGATTAAACAGGCTTATAAATAGATGTGCTGAAGCCTCTTGAATAATGACAATATATACATCATACCACCAATAGATTAAAATAACTGTAAATTAGAGCTCACAGCTGTGAGGATAAACTGAATTAAGCCATTATCATTTGAAATAAATTAAGCTCATAACTAAATGTAAAGGCATCAGATTTATAGTTTTTACATAGATTGATTAATTTTCAATATTGCTTTGATCTCAGTTGCTTCTGTTATGGATTGAATGAGCTCCACTCTAGTTTGGCTTGATTTTGTTTTGCATCTTATCTCCAAGAAGCTCTATAAGAAAACTTAAATCAGCACCATGGTGGTCTTCCTGATGCTAAACATTTCAACCGTTCATCAATAACCCCTTCTAACTCATGTATTTCCCCTTGTATGAACCGGGAAAGTTGAGGTTAAGCCCCAGAATAAAAATCAGGAATTTATACAGCCCACACGGACCAAAAATCTCAGGCTGCATAGTTTCAAATTCCGTCAGGGTTCCTACCATCCAATTACTTTGATATTATGGCGTGCTGTTCAAATATTTCACAACTTTCCTGGCCCAGATGAATGAATTTCCTCCAAAATGACAATAGCAGCTTTAAAGCGGTACTGTTAAGATTAAACCATTATTGGGGCATACCTAGAAGACATAACCAGCCATAAAAAGAAATAGTTTAAGCTTATTGCTTTTAGGGAATAACCCATCATATTTGTCGTGCTTTTTGTATAACAGCAACACAATTATTTAGTAACGTAAGTCACAGAGCATTCACTTAAATACAGTAATTTGTGAGGATATGATTAGCACTTTATTAGAAGAGCTAGGATCAATGGAAACATAATTATTTTCAAAAGATGGCTTCTGATCACACAGAAGTACTTGTAGATTAAAATATAGCTTTATTGCAATTAATTGATTCTTCTTATACCTTATTGAAGGTTAATCCCTGGGATGCTACCAATGTCTTCTAGGAAATTCTATCACACCCCTATTTTTGGTCACCAGTCATCTAGGTTTAGAGCTTATTGCATGTCAACCAATAGAATATATCCATCTTTGCCCAGCATAGGTGGCCCTTGCTGGTGTGGGGGTCTAGTAGCTTCAGGATCACTTCTTTCTATCCTGAACATACTTCAAATCTAATGCTTATAAATATAGTTAATTAGGGAGTTTACATTTTGGGGATTCAAACCTGGCACTGCTGCGGCGCTTGATGTAAAAGTAGGTCAGTGCTCTGGCACCTAAAAAATTTGCAGGGTGCTGCTGTGATGCTTGGAACTTTTGCCGGTTGGCGCAGCGGCACTTGATGTAAAATTAGGATATCAATTTGGGGACAAAATATTTGCTAGGCGGCGCCTGGAGCTTTTTTTAAGTGGTGTGGTGGCGCTTATTATTAGAATTTTTTGCCGTGATGGTAAAAAATCCACAGCCAACCTCATATATATAATTTTTATAATATTATTTTATGATGTTTGGTTGTTGTAATTTCAATTCTGCAAGCTCTGTCATGATTGGCAACATTTCTTGATCAAAAATACCAACAATATCACTATAAAATTTATACTCTATGCTTATCTGTAATAGGAATAGGCTTTGGAATGAAATCTCTCCTTTGATCCCTACCCTTCAAATCATCCCTTAGTTTAACTGATGATAAATCCCCAAAACAGGCCCACAAATACCCTGCTTTAATACCAGTAGCAGTTTTTTGTGAGACTTTAAACAGAATACTTGGACAAAAGGTCTGTGCTGGTACTCCAAAGAGCTGGCTAAATTGATTCCTTCTCTACCCTGTTATAATTCAAGATTATTAAACACTAAATCAAAGGTGCAGATATCCCTGTTATCCTGGTGCTGTCAAAAAAGCTTTTGTTCATTGGAAAGCTTTACTAGTTGAATAACATGGAACTTTTATCTGCCACTCAGCCCAAGAGTTTCACATATTGTGGCAAGAAACCTTGCCATAAGGTTGACTGGGAAAGATTTGGTGATGATATGGAAAATGGTGCCCAAGCTGGGCTGAGGATGTCAGAATTCTTCTAAGCTTATACAAAGCAACCAAGCATTTTGGGTTGCTAATATAGTATCTGCTCTTATAGGACGTAATACAGATTTTGACTTCAATTTCTGCTGAAAGGACTGTGAAAGGCTTTGGTTTGACTCAAAGACTGCCCTGATTAAGATATTCACTTATGAGTTTGCTTATATGGCAGCTGTGTGTGAGTTTAGCAATCTTCTTAAGTTGGGGTCTGTTATAAAGTATGTTGATCAGCATATGCACATCTTTCATAGGGTGCCACCTACCTTGGATGTGAAATGTGCTTTTATATTTCCAGCTATTTGTGTATACCATGAATCCTTGTCTTTATTTATTCATTGATATGTCTCATTTTGTTTTATTATCTAGTACTTATAATGAGGTTCACACTAATGAAGACAAGTTAAAAGCAACTGGCAGATCTTATCAGTCTACAGGGTCAGAAAAATATGATAAAATGGTAGATAGTTTAATTCTCAGCGTAAAAACTGTGATAAAACCAGCCCAAATATAGGGACAATAACAGGTTCCAGTCTAAGAATGTTAGTCCAGATAAGCTTCAAAATTCCTATTTTCTCTCTTGAAACTCAAGCTATCTCTCACAATTAAAGAAAAGATTGTGACACCCAGTAGTAAATAAACCTTCTGATCTTACATACACTTAATAAGATCCTCCTGTGCAATATAATGAAGGCAGCATCAACTCTATCACTATTTCTCAAGGTTTTTTTGGAGGATCCATTAATTACGCCTATCTACTCTGAAAAAACAGGTATCTCATTTATCCTTTTTACTATAAAATGGAGTCATACATTTTTTTAACTCTGATGCCAATTCTTTTTGTAGCAGCAGAAGCCTTGTAGATAGGTATCACTTGCCCACATTCAAATCCAAGATCAAGGATGATAAGATTTCTGAAAAGAGCTGTGTTCAGAGCAACTGTGAGCAGGTTTGATTAGCTATTTTTCTTAACTCTATCAATTTCACTGCTTCAGGCCCAGAAATGCCTGGGCTTGGTATTGATCTTGTGGCCAGATTGGGCTGGCACTGCAAACCTAAGCCTAGTTTTGACTTTGACACTTCTGTTAGTTCTGTTAGATATCAATAAGCTAAATTATCAGTTTATCATGAGTGATTTGATCGTTGATAATTTTTTTGTATGTGTAATCAAAACCAATACAGATAAACACTTATCCAATGAATTAAATTTTGACAATCACTATGCTAAGATGCTCTGTGAGAAAAAGCGTGAGGTTTAATTCTGCCATGGGACTGCTGCTCAAAAGCTACTGGAGAATTATTCTGATGTGCTCATAAGACCTCTTCCTGGGCTGCCACCTGAGCCTTTTCTATTGTATGAGATCCAACTCAATGAAATTCTACCCAAGACACCCACCATCTGTTGGCTTACACCTAAAGAAACTGATAGATTGATATATTGCCTTCAGGGACAGATTGGAGAGGGAACAATATGTTTTTCTAGATCTCTGTATGGTGCAGGTGTATTACTTGTGGCAAAGAATGATGATTTATGTTCTGCCATAGACTTCTGGACCCTGAACAAGGTGGCTGGTAAAAGCTGAAATCTATTCCACCTGGTTGATTATCTTCCTAATTCTCTGGACGGTGCCAGGATGGTTTCAATAATTGGTCTTGATGCTGGTTAGAATCAAGTCAGAATTAGGGGATATGATATTGACAAGGCTGCATTCTACACCAAGCACAGTCTTTTTCAGAATCCGGCCATGGGCTTTGGCATGGCCAATGTGTCAGATCCATTTGCACCACTCATGAATGATACCTTTTGTTCACAGCTGGGATTTATGCTCCATCTATCTTGATGACACTGTGGTGCTGAGCAATGCTGAAGAAGATCCTTTAAACCCCTTTGATGGAGCTCTTCAGCCTTTACAGGATATCAAGCTCTTCACTAAGAGATCCAGGTACAGTTTCTAAAACAAGGCCAGCCTTCTTGGCCAAGCTTCTTCACCAGGCGGTATCCAGCCCAATCCTAGACCAGTGGGCACATCTAAGGGGTTCCCTCCATTACACAGTGCGCCTCAGCTTTGCACACCTCCAGGTACAGCAGCATATGCCTGCTAGTACATCCCTGGACCTGCTGGTACAGCTGCACCGCTTCCTGAGCCCCTCATGCCCAAAGCTCATCTCAAACTGGCACATTATCTGTACCAGATACTTAGTAGAATAGAAAAAAAGCTGGCTGCTGCCCCAAACCTGCAGCTAACTGGGCCTATTTGCCTGTACTGGCTGGAAGTTGATGCATCTGGCTATACACTGGACAGGGTGTGTAAGGTCTGAGGCTTCAGGGTAGTTTATTATAGACTAGGACCTCCAAACCAAGGATATTGATGCTGGTTAAACAGAGAGGGTGGGTAAAGTTTGTAACAATAGCTGGGCCAAAGCTCCCAACAGCTTATAAGAAGTAAGGGCTAAGGCAGTTAATCATTCCTAAGGAAATAAATTAGAGTCCAGACGTAATGACAGAGGTCAGAGTTTGACCCTCTATTCCTCAATCAGGATATATTGGTCACTGCTAAGGGCTGAATCAAAACTGTCCACTATCCAGGTTCAGGTGCCATTAAAAGGGCTGTCTAACTGATGATGAAGGTAGTCAAAGGGGACCATAAAAAAGGAAGCCAAGGTTCCAAAAACAGGGAGATAAAGCTTCAAGACTCAAGAAAGAACAAGAACAAACAACACAAAGCCCAACAACCACTATTCTGGGGCCCAAATCAAACAACCTTCACTTAAAGCTGAGACTGAGTTAAGCCCAATCTACTATTCAAGCCAGAACAGTTGAGGTGAATGAAAGAGGGAAACAACTTGACCAAGGTTGGTTAAGAAGGCTTACAAGGGAGGTGGAACAAGAACATGTTTGTTTGGATCCTTTAGCTTAAAAGTTTAAGCTCAAGGTAAAGTACAAGAGGCAGGAGCGGCAGTTGAATATTTGGCGACCTCAAAATAGGGCAAAAGCGCCAGAAGAGTGGGAAAACTTGGTCTGAAGGCTGCTTGCGTAAAGCAAAATTAAATCAGGTGAAACTGACTTCAGACTTGATTAACTTAACCATAGCACCTAGGTACCAGGTTCAAGAGCTGTCAGTGCAAAAAGGTAAGCTTTGGAAGAATGGTCAACCTTGAATTCAGGTCAAAATTAGATGCAAGTGGAGGATCATAAGGAAAGCAGGGGCAGCCTTGTTGGGGTGTGTTTTTGTGTCCAAACGGTATAGGATAAAGTAAAGATTGAAGATCCATTGCAGAAGGTGGATATGCCAACCCTGGCAGGGTGCTCTATGGATTGGCTGGCAAGGATGAGCTTCTGCCAGTGGCGTACAGGCCAATAAAGCTGCCCAGCAACGCAGCTTCACACTCTATTCCCAACCAGGGCCTGCCTGCCTTAACACTGGTTTGGTACCTGAATGATGCCCAGAGTATCTTTCCCAGCCATGCTAAAAGCCCCAGATTGGCCTGCATCACAGCCTTGGAGGCCAACCCTGGGCAGCCAGCCAAGACTTTCCTGGGCTGGGGGGCTGGGCCTTCTGTGGGACAGGTGCTGGCTTGGAGAGGTCCAGTATAGATCTTCCCACCCTGGACCAGGGGCCAGGATTGTAGCGTAACCACCCCAGAAAAGGCAATGTGCATGGACCAACCCACTTCTTGGTATGGGCCCAGGGGGGTCCAGGCCCAGGCATAGGCTTGGGGGGAGGGGTGGCCTATGTCTTACTGGTAGGCTAAGAGCAAGCTATATCATACTCAACCAGCCCAGGTTCCAGGGTGAGCCAAGGGCCCCTTTGATTATATCATGCCAACTCTCTTGTGCGGGCCAAAGGATTGCTCTACAGCATGTTCCAGGAGGTGTATCCTGCGTACTCTGGGCTCAACCGGCGCTCTCCAAAGCAGATGGGACCAAGGGGAGCACCTGGAGGGGAAACCTTGTGGGGGAGGGTATAAGGGTTAGAGTTGAGCTGGCAGACTGCTAAGATAAATTACCAGGATAGTTGTGAAATTGATCCTACATACCCTTTATTCAAAAGTGGCAATCAAGCCCAGTGCAGGGTCTATGGGTCCATATAGTACCTGGCTCCAATCCTGATGGCTGAGATCCTGCTGGTCAGGATTTGGGGATACAGATGGGCAGGCTGCCCAGGTTCTGGGGCAGTGAAACAGCACTGGGGCAGGAGAGGCGTTTATTGGCAGGATCTTCAAGCAGGGCAGGGCAACCCTTCTGTTATAGAGGAAGACCCTGGGAGGATCTTCTAATTCACATTTTCTTCAGGGGCTGGGTTTGGAGTGGGGACCATAGAGAACATTCAGCTCATCTAACCAACAATGAAGGCCTCTGTGCCTCCATTGGCCAAGGGATTGGGTCCTTTGGTAAGCACCATCATGGGCAGGTCAGCGCACATTCCTTCAGTTGTAATGGCATCTTCAGGTTGAATTGGAGGGGATCTGATCCCAAAAAACATGGCGGGCAACCCCTGATCCCCAGGACTTGCAGCCTGCAGACAGTCCTGACCAGGATTTGAGTCCTATTCCAAACCTTGGGTTTGGAGGGAGAATGTCATTTCTGACATGCAGGCATATCTCAATTGCTGGCAAGAAAGGTAGCCAAAGACCATCCTGCCCAGGGCCGCACAAAAGCCAAGAGGGGCTTGGGGAATACAGTGAGTTGCCCTGCCCCATTGCCTGAAGTTATGGGGGTCCAGCTGCTCTAGACCCCAATCAGCAGGTTCCTTGTGCTGGCAGGGTTAAGATAGACCCCTGTCTGAGCCCATTTCTGAGAGGGGTAAAGATGACTATCTCCTGGCCAGGAAGTTCAGGAGGGGTGGTGGGACTGCCATGCGCTTGCTGGAGGGTAGGGAAAGAGTCCTGGTATGCTTGGAGCTTGGCATGTGGGGGCGCCCCGTGATACTGCCATGACTCAGCCGGACCCAGTGCTGAGACCTGTACAGCTTCCTGTATCTGGAGGTCTGGTGGCCATAAGGTTGCTGCCCATTGGGATGGTCTTAAACCAAGTTTTATATTGAAGGTGTGCTCCAAGTTACATGCCAGATAAGCCAAGGTTTCAGCTGCTGATGTTATCCTGTTTAGGGGGTGGGCTTGTGATATCAGTGAGTTGGCAGCTTTTGGGGAAGCTTCAAAGGGGATTAGGGGAAGGGTATCTTTATTAGATAACGGATCAGGCTTTAATACCCAAAAGCATGTTGTGACAGGGAAATAACTTGGATCAGCAGTCTGGTATCAGGTGACAGGGCTCAGATAAAGGGTGGGCGGGTGGATGAACAAGCCAGGTGGGATTTGGGCTGATACCAAAGCAGTCAGATGGCTGGGAGGTTGGTTTGTACAGTCATAGTTGTAGCTAGGCTGATAAGGGAACTTTCTTCAATCATTTAGGAAAGTTTTTGGGCTCAGGGGCTTTGGAAGTGTAGCCATGGCACCATACTACGCACAACAATGGGTGGTTTAAACAACCAAGTGATAACCTTATGTGAATCCTGGTGAAGCTCAGTGTCCCTGAATGTAGGACCTGGGGATCATCAATGAACTACTTTGTTGATGGCCTGCTCCTGGATCAAATTTGGGACTGGTTATAGTCCCATTGAGCTGGTATATCGCTTTAAACTGCAAGCTGTTCAAACTGAACCTGGTCATACCAAAGAAGATACCAGCCAACGTGCCTGAATGACACAGAGATAATCCTTCAAAGGCTCGGAGACAGTCTGAAGAACGGATGGAGAAGTAAACACTCTGCTCTAGGATATGTTCTGAAGGTTGGTCCCCCTTGCAGGACCCTTGAATTTTGTCAGTGGGACTTGATGCTAGAACTATAAATCCCGCCATTGTTTTGGTAAATGATAGCCCTGGAGATGTCTACTTGATCGGGGGTCTTGATGGTGGTGTGGCTCCAGGGGCAAGTTGGAGTGGTATCTGTTCCTTGGAGTGGCATGGGTATATTACGCAATATCTCTGGGCTCAGATGATTGTATATCTCAAAAAAGATGCTGGCTGCTTTTAAAACATCAGTGCTCGGCTTGAACTGTTATCGATTGCAGGTTTGAGGATGTAGCCAATCATGAGCGGCTATAATTAAGCTTACTGCATGTAGACGAACCGATAAGTTATGGTATACTTTATGACTAACTGCAGTGGGATTTGCAAAGTAAACACGGTATTGCTGGAGGATCTTACCTTGTGGTTGGGACATGTGGGAAGGAGGTGTGTTTTTGATTTTACGATAAAAGTCGGTGGAGTGTAGTTTGACAGCAAAGGGGTTGATTTCAGGGAGTGTGATTTGGGATGTTGGTCTATCAGATGGAGATTTGCAGTCGAGTTCACATGCTGGGCTCCGTTCGTTTATCGGCCATCCGTCAGCAACGGGCGGAGAGGTAGCTTATTTCGAGCCTGCGGATTTCGGACGGACCAGGATTAGCCGGCAACGTGAGGCGGATTGGAATGCACGTGAATTATATCGGAACGGGAAATGGTGAGTTCCTTGCCAATCAGTTGCATTCGTGTAAGCATATCGCAGCAGTTCTGATGGCTTTAAAGTAGGATTTAAGCTGATGGGGAAACCCCCTTTCTAGGCAAAAGATTGATCCATTAAAAACAGCAATATTTGAACGAGAAGCAATGTCATTGTTTGGGATGTAAATGCGTCTGTTTTTATATTTGACTTGCAATGCGAGCCTTTAAGTTCAAAATCAAGTGAGGTCATTTGCAGGCCACAGACAAGGCCTTGAGTTTATGGCATCAAGGGATGATTTTCATTTATATATATATTTAATTTAAATTGTCTCAGTGTAATCAGTAAAGCTACACATTGCTTATTTTTATCTGCAGGCACAAAATGATGGACTTTCAACATGTGGTAATTGGGGGTCGAAAGTGTTATGGATTTTAAATTAATGAATGGGATATATTGAAGATTTGTTTATCAAAGCAGCAGCAGATAGGTAGGGTTGCGGCGGACACATACAGGATTTTGCCCGCACAGCCTGAGTGCTAAATAATTAAACATTTTGAAAATAATTTATGAAAAAGGTCGGATGCAGCCTAGTGGTTAAGTTCCAAGGCATGGGTTTGGAATTGTTCCTTGGGGCATTGCTGAGGAGGTATCGTGGGTTTGATCCATGATGGCAAATACCTTTGGCCGGGTGAAACCTTAACTCGAAGCCCACCGGAACTTTAAGCTATGCAACTGGGCTGACAACTACTAACGAACGGATGACGCGGCAGATCAATCCTTTATAAATTGCCACTGTAATTTGCAGCCGCAATTGGCAGTAAGGAGGTTGCTAACTTGTTGGTGAGGGTACATAAGCAGCCCATCCACATGAACCCTCGCTAGCTTGACATGTCGCGTCCCACTTCAGAATACCCCGCTCCCGTCAACACCGCCTCCATGGATCGCCTGAACCACTCCCGCTTCTCACACACGAAGAACGCCAGCGCAACCAACGGATTCCCAGCACTGCACGCCGACGAGAAATCCCCCCGCTCCATCTTCAAGACGTTCAAGAAACTCACCCACCGCACAAAGCAATCAAGGGGTTCTTCCGCAGACCTCTCCAACATTGAGATATCCCAGCCCGTGCTGGTTTCCCATCGCACCGCCGCCGAAATCGTCTCATCCGTAATCAACAACCACCCCACCGACATCCTCCCAGCCATGTACTCCCCAGACCCCACCGTCTGCCACTCCCCAACCCGCAAGGTCTCCAAGTCGCTTCCCGCCAAGAGCGCAGCCAAAATCATCCTCAGCTCCCTGCCCCCGCCTCCCCCCGTCCTCCCCGCCAAGAACCCCTCCCGCACAGTCAAGCAACCAAGCCTGCATAACTCCAACTCCAGCATCGACAACGACCTCAAACCATCCCTGCGCAACCAGGAACCGATCGAGTTCGACTACACCAGCGAAGACACGACTGAATCCTCCTGCCCCCTAACCCCCGCCTCCCACATCCCATCCCTCTGCCAAGACACCCGCCACTGCTGCGCTCACATGTACGCCGTCGATGCTTCGTGCCAAACCAGCAGCGATCTCCAGCACACGGTCGACAAGCTCACCGCCCAAAACGAGTTCCTCCTGCAGGAACTGAACCAAACCAAGCGGCTGCTGGCCAACGAGATCGGCGAGCGCCAACGCATCGCCAGCGCCATGCAGAAATCCCGGGCAAAGCTCGACTCCATCTCCTGCCAGGCGTACGCGAAGCTGCAGGAGATGATTGACGAGAGCCGCCACCTCTGCTACACCGATCCAACCCCATAGACCTTCAAAATCACCACCCATCCAATAAACTTCTAATCCATAACCCTCATTACAAAAGCTACCCCTTTACCAAACACTGATGATCAATCTACCCCCGCAAGCCTGGGACGATTGAAACTTAGCCAATAACATCTCCCTCAGCTTACTACTTCCTCCCAAGCAAAGCATCAGATGATACTTCCATAAAAGCATGCTCATCTCCTTGCATTAAACTAAATATACAATCCTAGCGATATATCCTATAGTAAACAACCAATTAGATTAGGATATATAGTTCAGAAGAGAAATAAACCCTCATTATTCTACTAACGCTTCTCCTCCCTTAGAGTAAGCTGATAGTATCCAACCCCTACAACCAATCATATCTACTTAGCTTAATATATAGCCATCATCCTAGTGCTCATCCAGTTCTGGTAGAACCCTACAGATGCTAAGCAAGCATCTGAGTACCCATATCATCATACCACAACTGATAAAAACACATTACCCAGGACTGAAATATGGGTGCATCACACATACACGAACCAAGATCATATATCCAGAAACCCTACATACACCACTCACTTTCCATAATCAACCCTTCCACCCAGACCTAATCCATTGACCCTAACAGTAGATCATACCCTCCACAAAAGCAGTATATCTGTAGAGAGGGGGCTAAACTAACTAAGTTTGGCTCCCATCCTGGCGAGATGAACCACCAGGATGCTGCCCAGTGGAGTACTGGGATGGCTGCTTGGAGAGGGGACCAAATAGAGGACACATGGGACAGTTGTGGAAAGTATGCATTCAACCCCATCAGCACTAACCTGGTGAGCAACCAGGACGTACGAGTGGGAGCAGAAGGCAAATTCACAGGTGCTTGAAGAGGTACAGAGTCATTCCTGTCCAGACTGAGAAGAAAAGGCACAGATATCTCCTCAAATGCGGGGGCAGGCAAAGTGTTATCAGCAGAATGTAAGTCCAAATCATCGCAGGTCAAGCTCTTGACTAGAGCCTCCTCAGATATGAGTAGTTCTCTTGGAAGGTGCAAGAGGCTAGAGGGATTGTCTCTCATGAGGCGAGAAAAAGAGGAGATGTGAGACCATAAATCAGGAAAAGTTGTCCAGAGAAGAAGCAAAACAGGTGTCAGAGAAAATACCACAAATTTTAGAACAGGGAGAATCCTAATAGCAAAATCCACAAAATTTGGAGTTTAAAGGTGCTATTATTTGATCTCTGAGTATTAATTATTTGGGTGGATTGGGCAACCACAAGAGAACCAGGTACAAACAGCAGTAAGCACTTGAGAGCCTTGACAACAGACCCAGGTAGCTTGAGCGGGCGCAAAGGCAGAAGCGGGTTCAAAAACAATAGAAGCCAAGAAAAATCTGAAAATAATAATAATAAGATTTATAAGAAATTTTAAATCAAATTTAGAGATTGACCAGTGGATTTGAAAGCGTAAATAGTAAGCGCAGCAGCTATGTGTTAAACCTAGACTTAGGGACTTCAAGGAGATGACCAGGTTTGAAAGGGACCGTTTAAAGGTAAGGTTTAAAGTGGGAACAACTAACACTTTGTTTAGAATTAAAGAAGACTCAGAAATAGAGTCAACAAAATTAAAACAGCAAAGTTTAAAGCAACCGTTTCCAGAGTTTAATAAGTTGGAAAAATTGACAAGCAGGGACTCAAAGTCCCCTGGCATTGTTAAAGAGGGTGAGCTGCTAGGAGATAAATCACATGACCACAAGTGTTACATATAATTGGCTAGGAGAGAAATTTTGCTGGCCAGAGCCAGGGGTGCTGGAGAGTTCCAAGGTAATTTCTGAGGCTCCACCTGATTGGCTAGAAGGTATCTCAGACATTTCAGATTCATTTTAATTTCTGGGCTTTGATGGGGTGTCTTTTGATTGGTTGTTTCTGATTGTTTTTAAAAGTGGGCAACACCATGCCAAAAATAATCCAAATTGATCAGTGTTTTTTCCCAGGGCGGAGCAACCAGAGCCAGGGGAGCCACAGTGTAGGCCAGAACAAATCTCTCATCCACAGTGTGCGTCAAATCTTCTAGGGAATTAAGTGGCTTGGCTGTTATTTTTAGGCCAATCTTGATGTGATGGGGGGTAAATGGTTTGATCCAAGGTCAAGGGTGGCAGTGAATTTACAATATTTGGATCAAGCTTCCAGATCCACCAAGGTTTGATGCAGTGCCCAAGCATATATAATCAAGGGGAACTCTAGTCCCATCTTTGAACAGATTGCTAACATCAAGCAATGTGTTACAAAAGTAACAGATTTGAAGCCCCAGGCAGGAATCCAACCTGCGCCTAGCCGCCAGGCGGGGCAAGCGGGCGTGAGGGATTTGCCTGCACCTGGATTTTCTTCAAAAAGCAAAAATATGGGCGCAGGAATCATCCCTGCCCTGGTGGCAGCTGTGGGGCCCATTCTGGGCCCCAAAAGCTACACCCAAGCCTTGGTGGGTTTGGCTGGGCAGGCTAATTTTAGCTGCTCAGTAAACCCAGTCCAAGCCCACCCTCCATTTAGCAATTTGAGTTCCCAATTGGGAACCCCTTTTTTAATCAAGTTCTTTCACATCAAAAATGCCTGTCAATCCAGTCCAAAAATGGTAATCAAATTGGGAAAGCTCCCATGAGTCCTGAAGCCAAACCTGCCAGAACCAATGACCAGCCAGGCCAAGATGGGCCACCAAAGAGCCAAAC